>CAKAOI010034312.1:0-30854 GCA_916701655.1 Sebastiscus albofasciatus | reverse complement strand
GGTGTCAGAATCAATAGGAATCAACAAGAAAGGAACAACATTTGCTTGGGGGGACAGGTTGAAGAGGAGATGGCATGTAGTGAGGGCACAATCCATGGACAGACAGGCTACTGAGAATGCTGTGGTTAAGCCCGACTGGCGCGGTGGTTCGACTGCAGCACGGTCCCAAAATCTCTCCCGTCTCCTCTGCTCTCTGTCATACATCCATCTGCTCCAGTCTCTCTCTTTTTCTGCCTGGGTCAGTGTTACACTCTGCTCAGATCAAGATTCTGTCTCCAGCATTTGTCACATCCCTGGCTCTGCTCCTGCTGTCTCTAATGATCCTGTCTCTTCCTATTCTGTCACACCACAGCGCTATTCTGTCCATCCTAAAGAATCTCACCCATCTCCTCTCTCCATCTCACCCTCTGCCTCTCTCTCATCTTCTGTCTTCCCGTCCTCATGCTCTCTCTCCTTCTTCTTCTCCTCCTACCCACACACTCATTCAGTATTCATATTTTAGAGGACATTTATGAGCATGAAACCGAGCGTGTGCATCTGCACCATTTTCGGTGCAGAGGAAACCTACATTTTCTCCTCGAGCCTTCCCCTGTCTCCCCCCCCCCCACCACCACCACCCTCCTCTTCCTTATCTAGCTAATCCAGATTCTGGTTTTGGTTTCGTGTTGCTCATCTTTTTTTAGACTGAAAGCCATGTGCCACTCACTCCTACTCTCCCTCTGCCTCTTTCTCCATCTTTTTCTCCCACTGCCACCCACTCAATCCCTTTCACCTCTTCCCACTCCATTTTCTCTTCTTTCAGTTGATGTGATAGTATGTGCACTGCAGATTGCATGTGTGTGTTTGTGTATATACATGAATGTTTTTGTGCGTGCGTGTGTGTGTGTTGGGGTGGTAACATATGTGCTCTGCCAACCTGTCTTGTGGCATGTTGCCACATACCATGCACAGATCTGTTTGTCATTGTATCTGGTCAGATACTGAAAATAACCGCAGCAGTTTTGTCCATGCAACACGCTCCTGCAGCCATAGGATTTCAGCAGTGTGCCGAATGTATTGTGGTGCTTTAAAATTGGCACATTTTTGTATTTTTCACACAGCTGTCTATTAATGGCATTACTGCAGAACCACATGATTTCAGTTCTGCAGCTTATGGATTTTGCAATACACGTGCAAAGTGTGTCCGGGGAGGGGAGACACACAAACAAACATCCGCCTGCAAAGCACCTGCCAGATCATCAATACTGCCTCCCGGGGAATATCTCAGAGAGATGCCCTTTCACATATTTGGATCACATGTCCCATGATGCACTTGAAAATGTTAATGGCCTCGTTATCTCTCATGAACTCACTTTTGCTATGCTTCATGTCTGACAAGTGGATACACAGAGGTTATACTGGCACTCCTGTTTCCCATTTTTTCCAAACTTTTAGAATAAACAATCCATTTAAAATAATTAATCCATTATTAAATTACTGTATTCTAATTAACATGTTTTACATCAAAATGTGCCTTTTATGCCTACATGTATTCTGCACACACAGACAACAAAATTAACTTCAATTTCAAGGGTCTGTGGCATATTCAAATTACAAGAGTATCTTATTTTTGGTTCATTATCTCAGACAAAGAATGAAATTCATACCTGAGCTGAATGTTCGTAGTTTAACTCCTCAGTTCAGCTGATAAATATATCAATTAATGGAAGGAAGTTTCCCAACATTTTATTTAAAAAAGAAAAAACGGTTGAAAAAAAGAATTTCCTTTCTTCTCTCACCTACACGTCATCTACGCAGCAAACACGGCAGTACAGACGGGCTGTTAAATACAGGCCTGTAACTTTTGCTCCCAAACTTATGTCCATCGTTTGTTTAAGACTGCTGCTGATTTATTCCTTTTACATGGTGTTTGTTACAGCACAGAAGTACGTATATTGTATATCGACATGGGTTTATGATTTCTATGGCTTCATATACATACAAACAACATACATATGGTATCTATACCATGTTTCATAATAATGGCCAGAGGGTGTGTGTTATTTCCAGATAATGGCTCTGATGCAGTGTCATTATTGTCCTAAATGATTATGAAAAGGCCTCTAAAAAATCTAGTAGGCATTCAATGTAATGACTACAAATCCTAAAGCCTTATTGTGTTTTAACATAAAGGCTTTTAGGGAAGCACAAACTATATGAGGAAGGGGAAGCTGAGGACAAAAACATGAAGATGAATAATTAGCAAACTTAGAAAACTTAACAAACTGCACTAAACTTTGACTAAAGAGTTACTGACAAAGATACAAGAGAAACATAAAAAACCCACATCAAACAGCCGAGGCAGTTATATCTCACAGGACTTCTTTCTGTCTGCAGATCAATAACTGTATGTAGTCGTGTTATATTCCCATTCAAGCTGAGTAGTTATTTAAAAAATAACACGCTTATTTTCTTATACCCTGTCCTGTAGACTTAGTCTTGATCCGAACTCTGACCATCCCTGATTTACACATGCAACAGCACACATTCCTTTAAGGCTGTAGTCCAAATTAGAAGACACAAATATGAGAAATAAGGGGTAATTTCATACTGCAAAATTCTCTACTTTGCTGCTGCTTCGTCCCAAAGCACTGTGATTTCTACTGGTTAACACCCAAACACCAGCATTAGGCCCTGTTCAATCAAATATCTAAAAAATGTGTCAATATTAGAGCAGAGGAGCAAGTTTACTGGCACAAGGAGAGGTCACATATTGTGTGTATGTGCTTTGGAAAACAAAGAGGCAACACACTGTTGCCAGGCCTCCCTGGAGGCATTTGGGTTTCCACTAGGGTTGAAGCCTACAGGGATGCCAGTGAAGTGTAAACACTGCTATTGATGCAGCCTTACATGCATGGGCTTCGTTTGATTTTTTTTACTTAAATGCATTAAATATGTTTTGTGTAAGCTAGCCTATACTCAATAGGATCTTAAGGTAAGATGCAGAACGCAGTGCAGACATCTAAATAAAATAAGAAAGATGTAAGTAGTAAAAGCTGGGATATATAGACTCATAAACACTCTGCTCATAAGAAACTTATCTAGTGCCTTAGCATAAAACAGAAGATTACAACAGGCCACTTTATGTGTAATTACTAACATTTTGCTCAAATATTGTATAACTCTTAGACTGGATAGTCATATTTTTAATTTTCACATTATTATATAAAGCTAGAGGTTGCCCATTATCCTCATTGGGACAGCTCGGAACTCCCCAACTTGCTAAATGAAACCATTTTGCACTTTTTTATTTTATTGTCCTTTATTTAACCAAGTTAATCCCATTAAGATCAAAGATCTCTTTTACAAGGGAGACCTGGCCAAGATAGCAGCAAGACAGTTATAGTGAAAGGAACAGACAACACATAAATTAACAACATTAAAACTTGCTCATCCAAAACACTTGCACACTACTACTTGCGCACTACTTGTCATAGCACTTGCATGGGCATAGAGAAAAACTATATTCACAACTGGAAGTCGTGAGAAAAGGAGGAACCTAATTATCAGCCAAATATTCTCAGTGTGAGTGATAAAACAGGTGCGACATTCCCCTTACTGTCGCTGTGCCAGGTCCTTTTCTTAAAAAGGAAACATGTCATCTTCTGCCAAACCACAAATCAAGCACAATCATGGCACTGAATATCTTATGTCATAGCAAACTTATCGCGGAGTCAAAGGTCTTTAGTTGCACAGTTAAGGACAGGAATCCTTTCTCTGGCACTTGAAGTCGGTAGATTTAAAAACATCCAGGAGGACAACAGGTTGTGCGAAGTATATGCAAGTTAGGAGAAGTTAAAAATGAATCACATTTTCTTTTGTACTGTCCGTACTAGGATGAGATAAGAACTTCGATTTTAAATTAAATGTCTGTTCAAAATCAGGAAATGTTTGAAAAGCTTGGAAAAAAAACGTCAGGATGGTTTATTTGTTTAGTATTATTTGTAATTTATACTGCTACTCTGGTTTCTGCCTTTGTCTTTTCTTTATTTTCTAAATAACAGTGTCTTGTAAGCCCGTTTGGGGCTGGGCATATTATTTATGTATGACACAATAATAATAAAAATCATGTAGTCTTGATATTATATGCTTTAAGTCTGTTTAGTGGAGTCTCCTTCTAGTAATGAAAAGCCCAGTGGAGTGACCATATAGCTACTAAATACCCAAAATAAGTCAGCGCCAATATTGGTAATGGTGTCTGTCATACTTTAACTGAATACTTTGGGGGTACTGGCAGTTTAGAGACTGCCACATCACTTTGGACTCTTGTAACTTCCATGCAATGGGTGTTATGTGTGCCCCAACTGGGCAACATATCCAAGACCCATCTTAGTCCCAGCTTTAAGTTCTATGTGGGTACTACATGGGGACTACATGGGCTGAAATATGGGTTGTAAGTGGGTTTGTCCACAGTTTCCATGTTAGCCCCATGCCAGTTACCCTTGTGGGTCTCATGCAGGAGTACACTGGGTGTTATACGGGCCCAGTCTGGGCAACATAAACCAAAACCCATCTCTAATTTCCCATTAGTGACCCACCTAGGACCAACAAGGGTAGCCCATGTGGGACCTATTGAGTTGACTCAACTGGGCCACATTTGTGTTGCCCATTCTGAGCCCATACACTAATTTCCCATTAGTGACCCACCTAGAACCCGCATTAGTTGACCCAAGTGGGCCCCAGATAAGATGCCTATTTCAGGCCCATACCCACTTGGTACCCAGGTACCCCCAGCATAACCAATGTGGGGCCCACATAACCATGTTGGCTGGGTAAATACCCAAAATAAGTCAGCACCAATATTGGTAATGGTGTCTGTCATACTTTAACTGAATACTTTGGGGGTACTGGCAGTTTACACCTACAAAGAGACTGCCACATCACTTTAGACTAACTTGTCATTATGGCATTTTATACTGTAAGATGAAAAATACACAATAACTGAACCACTATAGTTAGCTACAGCCCTGTAGTTGTTTATATGTGCATCAGCATCATAATGTTTGCTTCCAGCAGCAGCAGCAGTATGTAGCGTGTTATCTCATTCAATCAGGACAGCTGCTTAAAGGGAGCATCCTGCAGGCCTAAACTAATGGAGATGTGGCCTATAAGAAATGAGTCATAACCAGCACTAAAAACATGGATTAAAAAGCCAGGTCCAAGAGGCAAACTGGCATCTCTCCAGCAACCAGTTCACACTCAGTACTTGGTCCATGCAGGAACTTGAACCGGTTCCCAAGCCAAGTCCCTATGGACTGAGCTACTACTGCCCAAATACTAAATACCAAAAATAAGTCAGCACCAATATTGGTAATGGTGTTTGTAATACTTTAACTGAATACTTTGGGGGTACTGGCAGTTTAGAGACTGCCACATCACTTTTGACTCTTGTAACTTGTCATTATGGAATTTTATACTGTAAATTAAAAAAAAAATGAAAAATACACTATAACTGAACCACTGAACTATAGTTAGCTGCAGCCCTGTAGGTGTTTATATGTGCAACAGCATCAAGATGACACAATAATAATTAAATCAAATAAAAATCATCTTGCTGATACTTATTTTCTATCTTATTGATTCTTATTATATTCTTAATCTTGTTGTGTGCTTGTTCTATCTTTTGCTGCTGTAACTCAGAAAATGTCCCCTTGGGGATTAATAAAGTACCTACCTACCTACCTAACTTGTCATTATGGCATTTTATACTGTAAATTTAAAATAAATAATGAAAAGTACATAATAACTGAACCACTGAACTATAGCTGGCTGCAGCCCTGTAGGTGTTTATGTGTGCATCATAATGTGTGCTTCCAGCAGCAGCAGCAGCAGTATGTAGTGTGTTATCTCATTCAATCAGGACAGCTGCTTAAGGTGGCATCCTGCAGGCCTAAACTAATGGAGATGTGGCCTGTAAGAAATGAGCACTAAAAACATGGATTAAAAAGCCGGTTCACACTGTGGTTCAGGCTGGCTGCCTCTGCATGTTTCACATAACTAGAGGCAGGTAATCCGTCAGTCAGTCAGTCAGTCAGTCAGTCCTCATCCATCCGGCTGCTCACCTGTATGTTGACGATGCCTCGCCAAGACCCGCTGCATCGGTTCACCTCGCTCTCCCATATCCTCCCGCCTCAGCCTCGCTCTCCCACCGAAACACTGGGATGAATTCACACAAATGTCTCACCGATATAATATTATAATAACCGTGCGGACGTCATTACAACGGGAGGATGAAGAGGATACATCAAAGAGCCGGCGGAGCTTTCCTCGGTTATGAGCCACCGGAGCTGGTACATGCCATCAAAGAAGAGCGGTTATTAACCGTTTTCTAACCGCTGGAGACTAACGGCTTCTGGACGGTTGGTTTTCTAACCGTTGGAGACTAACGGCTCCTGGTGCTCTTGACTGCAACACGTCGTCGGCACTGAGTGTGTCAGTGAAGTCGTTTTCACGTCCCTCCGTCGGAGCTCGGCATGATGGTTTTCTCTCCAACAGAAGGTAAGAGTGCTTCGGGTGTTTGGCGTTAGAAGAAGAAGACGGAGCCCTTCTCAGTAGCTGGTGTGGTGTGCCATCAGCCGGACTGCCCAGCTACTACCCGGGTAACGGCTGAAAACGGGAGGCAGCGTTTCCACAGCAGCAGCTGGCCCATCCCCTCCGATCGCCTCGGATTGTTCTCCCCTTAAGAATCGGTTATTCCCCTCCTTCCTTCCGTGTTTTGGCTGCGCAAATCCCGTACAACGCTATGTTGTTACGCACACCTGACTCTCGGTTTTTTGTGTAAATGGCAGCAGACCGCAGACACTTCGGTAGATCCTGCGGAGAGAGAAAGAGAGAAAGAGCGCCACCGGTGGTTCCTGAATATCAAAGAGTCAACTGCATCTGAATCAAAGAGGGCAGTGTTATCCAAGAGAGAGGATGCCTCTCCCTCTTTAGTGAAGTCACACAGGAAGACCCCGGGGATCTGACACTCTAGTTTGGTCCAGTTAGTTGTTAGTGTGAGGGAACTATCTTGTTTTGTTGAACAAATAGCACTAGTTTACCTTAAAGGTCCCACATCGTGCTCATTTTCAGGTTCATACTTGTATTTTGTGTTTCTACTAGAACATGTTTACATGCTGTAATGTTAAAAAAAAAACTTTATTGTCCTCATACTGACAGCCTGAATATGCCTGTATTTACCCTCTGTCTGAAACACTCCGTTTTAGCACATTTCTACGGAATTGCAACGAAATTGCAACGGAATCGCGTTGCTAGGCAACAGCTTGGGTCCCTGTGTACTTCCTGTCAGCTGATGACATTCACATATACACTGCAACCAGGAAATAAACTGGGACACATTTAGAATGTTTACGTTTAAAATCTGTGTAAAGGGTCTATTTGTGACATCACGAATGGGCAGAAATCCTGACAGCTTGTTTCAAATGCTCAGTTCCTGAATACGGGCTGTGTGTATTTCTCTGTGGATTGAGCGTTTTGATACTTTCACAGTATTTATATAGGACTTAAGCCTGCTTTATAATAAAAAACATGAAAATCTCACTTTTTTATAATATGGGACCTTTAAAGGCAAACATGTCGAATAGCGTAATTGATTATGCCTGGGTTGCATCCGGAAAAAAAACATAAATTACTGCTCGGTACGTCCGAAAAGATACATACTACTGTTTATTCACACAAAAGTGTGTTGAATAATAATAAATAACGAAATACTTAATTTTTTAGCACATCAGCACCACAGAATAATAAGTATCAGGACCTTGAAAAGATTATGCAAGAAACTGCGTTTATTCCAAAGAAAGAACCACACGGACCAAGGGGAAATTGCCTCTTTTGTGGAGGAGGAGATTACTTGTTTTTCTGATAAAGTTTTTTTCTTGAAATAGCATGACTTTAATCTCAATAAATTAGGACGTTTTTCTCATAATATTATGATTTTATTCTCAAAATCTCAGATTTTTTTTTTCCCTCAATGTGGCCCTAACACTCTGTCGTAAAAACGAATACAAAACCTACATTTTAAACTGTCAAAAAAGTCATGTTGTTCACTGGTTATGTAGCCTACGACCTTTACATTGTCATTCTGTTGCTAGGGCAACAGCTTTGATCCAAGTGTGCTTCCTGTCAGCTACTGCATTAAAAACATTGCAACAGGAAATACGAAGGGACCCATTTGTAATGTTTATGTTGTCAAGTTTGAAAAGGTTTGTATTATTACCAAAATGTATTAAGTGAACATGTCCTCCCACAATTTTATGTTTTCTAGTTCTTGCCTATTTACAGTTCATTTATGTTGTGTAACATCGCCCAACTGAAAACACCAAGGGATATTTTTCATTTCAAAATTTATTTTGAACATGTAGAATACAAAAAAAATAAAATAAAAAATAAAGAAAAAGAATGATCATACCAACAAGTGGACAGTCAGAAACAAGTAGTATTTACATAAAATGAAAAGCATAAGAAAAATAAATTGTCAACACTTGATGCCTTGATTTACATATTCGAAAAGGAGTGAGAAGAAGTATAAACTTATTTAATCCCACCCCTTCTCCATAAGTCAATTATTAATTATTAACCAGCTTCCTTATTGAGCCATACATATACTCTAATTATTTTTTCCTAAATTTGCCTAACTATAATTATTATTTTTAATTATTCGAAACTATAATTATTACCTTTAATCTGTGTCATACAGAAATATAAATGAATCACTGATATAATTACCCTTATCAAAATATAAATTGTTAATAAATAATACATAATAATAAATAAAATAATAATAAAATTAAATAATACATTATTTCAAATACATATTTGGTGAGAAGACACTAATTGAAATAAAAAAAAGGTAGGCAGACTTGTATGTTTAATTTTGGAGTTGTTTTGGGGTTAATATCTGCTTCTCTTTGGCAGTGTGTCTTTTGTGTAAACCACATTTCACCGACAACTCCGTGCTTTACAGGTTACTATCTTGACATACTGCAACCTTCTTCGGATCGTCGACGTACACTGGGCGTGGACCAGCGTCACTCCATAAAATCTACACATGCTAGTAGGTGTACTGTCATCTGTCAAAAATGAAGGCGTGGAAAGTGAAAGCTATGCCAACAATCTATTAAAATAAAGCTCAAATTAATGTGAAAACCATTCATCAGAACTCTTCCTCCTCCAGTCACAGAGACTTCTCACTTTCACACACAGACTCTCTGACCTCAGGGCTTCAGGTTGTTTGGCAGACATATCTCCTCTCCTCTCTGAAAATAGATTCAAAGCTGTGTGTCAATTGCAACAGAATTCACTCTGCATATTTGTCACATTCATCACATTAAATAACACACATGTGTATAAACAGGGCCAAATGTGATGCAGGGTGACTCCCTTTCATAGAAGAAGAAGACATGACTCATAAAATGATCTTATGGGAGCTGACAGGAGATGATGCTGAGTGGTGTCACCGGGGTACGATGCTGAGTGGTGTCACTGGGGTATGCGCTGTGAAAAAGGGCACCAGTTTAATTCTGTCCCAATTTCATAACATGGATCTGTCCTTGTAGGTCTATACTGCATTTGTGACCTCTCTAGTCTGTTTGAGTGCCCTCAGATTTGTTGTTGTCAATCAGCGGTAATGCACCTCTGATATGGGACATGTCTTTTTCAGTTAGGACAAAGAGAGCTCTCACTCAATGCATGCTGGGTAAAGTCGAGCCTTCACAACTCTGCACAGGACCGGCAGATATATATAGTAAATGAATGGACAGAGGGAGAGAGCAACTAATGTGGTTACCCACAGCATATGAACATTAAAGATGTTGTTACTATTAGCTCTAAAAAAAAAAATAAACTAAATGAATTAATTAATTAGTAATTACTCAGATTATCCTCTGTACTTTACACTTACTTTACACTATACATCCTATATACCACTTTATAGACTGCACATATGTACATATTACATTTATTTATTGTACATACTACATGTATTTATTGACGGAGTGTACACACGTTCACCCATTCACTCTGTATCTTTTATATCTCTATTTATTGTTTTTTTAATTTTTGTATACATGTCCCTCTCCTGCATGCGTTTCACTCTGTTTGCTGATGTTGCTGCTTTGGCATCCGAATTTCCCTCCGGGGATTAATAAAGGTTAATTTTATTTTATCTTATCTTATCTTATCTTAAAGCTCTGATTTTCAGCTTTAATTTGGAGAGTGTTTACATCCATGGATAAACAGAAGAAAGAGGAATTTCTGTTGCTTTTGACGTACCATAAAGTGTATCTATCTATCTATCTATCTATCTATCTATCTATCTATCTATCTATCTATCTATCTATCTATCTATCTATCTATCTAACTATCTATCTATAGTCCTGTCAGTCTGCTCTTGCACTGACAGAAAATGTGGGTACTAAATATAAAAAGGGTAATGATTCTTAAACCAGAAGAATCAGAAACCGGTTTTCACATAGGCCTACACTGTTGTCAGGCTATTAAATAGGCGATATCAGTCACTATAAGCACCATCGATGTGGGTTATTAGGGGCCTACTACACCCACTAGTAGGTTTTATCATCTATTCACATGGCTGGTTACCGAAAGAAGGTATAAAAGAACACAACAGCGACCTCTAGTGACTGTAGTAATTATGACAGGAGCAGAGGCAGAAGTCAGGCACTATAGTATAGACAGTAGAAACAAAAGACAGGGTTTTCACCCTGGAGACTAGAGTTTGCATCCCGTTTAAAACCAAGAATGTGTAATTGTCTTTGTGTTCGTAGTTATTTAAACCCTTATATTTTTCCCTAAACTTAACTAAGTGTTTTTTTTGCCTTTAGTTGCAGTTTTGTTGCCTAAACCTAAAGAAGTTGTAGTTTTGTTGCCTAAGCCAAGAAGCCTTTTTGTTTGTGTTCGAAGATAAAACCATGTAAATATCTGTTTGTTTTTTTAATGAAAAGAGCTGTACAGTGTTTAAAAGGAAGAGGATGTAATGTGCAAAACACAAACAACATGGACATAAACATCCTCAAAAGGTGAAAGTCAGCACTTTAACCTCAGTAATTGTTTAATCTGAAATCAAATGTGCTTGAGTGCAATGCATTATGCATTATCTCATGTAGAGATAACAGCTTTTCCATATTGAAGTAATACTTTTTATAGCCAGAAAAATTCACTGCTTTAAGAATATTCTTTATTAAAACGACTCAAAATCCCAGGATAAAATCAAAGAATAGACCCCCCCTGTTTTGAGGACTAGATGGTACATCCCAGTCTCTCCTCCTCTCCCTCTCTCATTCTCCTCCCTCCTGCTTTCAGTGTCCTCCATCTCTCCGCTTCCTCTCATTTTCTTATATTAAAGGACATTTTCACTTCCAGAGACTGCTGCAGTTCCTCCTCCATCTGTTGTTCTTGTAATCTCTAAAGAGCTGTTGGAGAGGTATGTACCATCCATATTTCCTCTCATTACATCACTGCAGGATTTAATAGGAAGCAATTTTTGTAAAGATGTGTCCAGCCTACAAGTGCGAGCAGCTATGATGCGTTCATCCAATGTGAGCAGTGTTTATTCCTCTTCATTTGTTTTCCCTCATTTGCATTTCACTGATTTCCTCGCAGTCATGGTGGTCCTTATTTTCTTTCCTCCATCTTGTCCTCCATTTATATAGCACACATGACTCATGCAGTTTTGTATGGAGAACAGAGAGCAAAACAGGGGGAATAGATTAAATCTACACGGTATTGCATCTGGATTAGGCTCTTGTTGGGGTTCAATGAAATAGAGATTCAGTCCTTGCCTCTGGATTAGCTTTGCAGCTGCAGTTTCCTCTTCCTCCATTACAAAACTGATAGATTTTCCCATCAAAAAGCTTCACACAGGAAGCTGCTGTAACATTATTTTTTCAGTGGGAGATTATGTCACAGCTGCTGAGACCAAAATAAACTATTCCCTGTCCTCTGAGCATCAGCATGTTCCCATCAATGTCATCTCTTTCCAAGGTCACATTTAAGGCCCCAACACCACCACCACATGACTGCTTCGCCGCTGTACAGTGATTCTCTCGTATGTCTTTACACTCAGCAGAGCAGGTAACATGATGTCTGAGCCTAATTTAGAGGGATAATCTGAGCTGTGTGTGTTTGTTGTGTTTCCTCAGTGAAGCAGCACAGAGCTGACCTTATAAAGACTCCTCCTGACCAGACCACACCTCTGTCCCCGAGTCCATGGAAGCCAAGGCCAAGTCCGGGGCTCCAGCACCCAAGGCGGCAACTAAAGCGGAGAAGAAGGAGCCGGCGGCCCCACGCAAGGTTGAGCCTGCCCCTGTAGCACCGGAGCCCGAGCAACCTCCTCCACAGGATGGGGCCGCAGAAGCTGAAGCAGCAGCAGGTGACGAGGCTGCGGCCTCCGGCACAGACTCACTGGAACACCTGAAACCCTTCCTCATCGGTGGTGCCGTCATTGCCGCAGGAGCCATCTTGCTGGGAGTGTTGCTACTGGCGAGGAGAAATTAAAACCAAATCATTCTCTCAGATTGGTTGATGAGTTAGAGCGTTGTTGCTGAGCGGTTCACAGACTATTATGGTATGATGTGGGATGGGGCACGGGGAGCCACTGTGCATCTTATGGTTTGTTTTGTTTTTTTTGGCCTGCTTTCACTTGTAGTGAATCAAACCATTCAAGTTTTGATAAAGGCTGTATATGGAGCATAATTACACATAATATATGCATGAAGTTGCTTCAATACTAGATCTGAACTGTAATTCTTTACACTGTAGTACTGGGCTAAAAATGCCTGAACTCTCGTAAGGTAGCTTATTCAACTGCTTTATCTTGTTTAATCCCATTTGCACAAATATTAACATAAGCTTGCAACATTTGTACATTCTTGCTCCGGAAATCAGCTTGGTTCACTTTGCAAAAAAGATTCATAGTGTTGAAACTTATAGATATTAATACTGGCTATCAGAGTTGTTCTAGGTTTAATTTTACTTTTAAATGAGACAATTGAAAGAGTATAGGCCTGAAAGCAGATGGAAATATGCATTGTGATGTATTGCACATATTTTGGCAAAAATCAAGTGAAGGGATTCAGTTCAGAGAGAAGGAATCTCTGCATATCAAAAAAAAAAATGCCAAAGAGAGAATGGCAGAGTGGAATTTAAAAAAGTAGACTTTCTGAGAGACATGAAATATAAGCGTGCAGTGGTTTAGAAATGTAGGGGGTTGTAGGAGATATAGAACATGTACAGTATGTGTCAGAGAATAGTAGTGAAGTTACCTCTTGCTGTAGAATAAGAAAGAGTTTTACTTTACTGTCAAATGATGTCACAAATCAATAACATTTCATGAGTCACACAACATCCAGTCGTGCTGGTTCAACCTGTTTATGTCTTACAATAGGTACTTAGCTGTAGCGGGCTGAACAGCCATTAGTGTTGCATTATCAGGTTTAAAGCCAAAACATGGGCGTCGTTTATGTCTTCACTGTGCTCCCCTTATGTGGCTTTAGGAAAAATCTCATTCATAACTATGTACAACTTTAATGTAATGAGAGCAGCCTAGGTTGCTAATATGAAAGTGGGGTGTAGATGAACTACTGTTGTATAGTTTACTCAAAAGCATTCACAATTTTGTTGCAGCAAACACTCACCTGTACAGCTATATATGTAAAGCTCATGGGGACGTCCCTGTTGCATAAGTAGATAGCAGAAAGACAGTTCTGAAACACACCATTATTTGATTTCAGTTGTGAATTTTACAACACATTAAAGGCCAAAAATATTGTAAGAACATACCTCATTTACCACAGTCAACACCCCAAACATATCCAAAAGACGGTATGCCAACACCAAAACAAACTTCACCTAACATTGTACAATACAGTGTACCAAAAAAAAAGAAAAGAGAAATCCTATTTTCATAATTTCAACAGCGTATAAATGCAATAATTCAGATAGGACTCCTCATTTAGCACATGTGCTGTAGCAAGTTAAATTAAATAAACGATGATGTAATGATATTGTTGGTGATGATAATGTTAGTGATGGCAATGACGGTGATGTTACAGATGATGATGATGGTAATGATGATGTTTTTCATGCCGACTGTAATGATGGTAATGATGGTTATGATATATTTTTGATATATTTCTAACATATTTTCCTTATGCACACTCCCCTCTGCCCCCAAACTCCTAAATGTAAAAAAGAAAGAGGTCGTAATCCAACCTTTATTAAAGACAGTGAACCAGCCCAAGTGAGTATTTCTTCTTTTGCAGTTATTCACTATTTATGTTATGTTATGTTATGTTATGTTGTGGTTATTATTACTCTCAATTATCAATCTCTAGACCGGCTTACATTATCAGTCAGCTCTACCTACACACCCACAAAGATGTTTCTTTATTCTGGCTGATTAGACCTCTACTCAGGTATAGAGGCTGTGTGAACTATGCTGGGAGTTTGCCGGGGTCACCAAAAGAATACACAAAAAATCATAACAATATAGGCTGAGACTTGGTCATCTATAAAATGGAGCTTGGAATCTGATCTGAGAGCTGCAAAAACTTGCAAAAACTCTCACAAGATCCCCTGCCCAATAACCTATCACCTTAACTATTCAAGATCAATGCCCATCTTTAACTGTTCAAGATCAATGCCTAACCTTAACTAGAAGAACACTCGGAGAGCGCAGACCTCCACCAAGGCAGGTTTCATGTAAACCCCCTGTATCGCCACCAAAATCTAATGGATTGCTCATTGTGCCACACCCCACCCCTCCAAAGAATTGCATTAAAATCCATCGCAAACTTTTGGAGTAATCCTCCAAACAGACAAACCAACAAACCAACGCCAGGGAAAACATAACCTCCTTCCTAGGCCTTCGTCCTTGGCGGAGGTAATTATTCGAGATCAATGCCTAACCTTGACTGTTCAAGATCAAGTCCTAACCTTAATTATTCAAGATCAATGCCTAAACTTAACTATTCAAGATCAATGCCTAACCCTAATTTTTCGAGATCAATGCCTAACCTTAACTATTCAAGATCAATGCCTAAACTTAACCATTCAAGATCAATGCCTAACCCTAATTTTTCAAGATCAATGTCTAACCTTAACAATCTCGCAAGAGTTTCCTCCGTTTGCTGGTTTCTGTTTAGCCACGATCCTGAGACTTGCCTAACAGGTGCAACAAAACTCACAAGAGTCAGGGAGATGTCAATAAAGCATGCATGGTCTGTTCTGTACACATTCACAGTTTGGACGTCTGCTCAGCCAAACTGAGTGAAAACACTACAGCCCAGGGTGGGAGAATGATTTGTCTTAGGGCATCTGCAGTTTGTCTTTCAACACATTTACAGTGTGGCAGCTTTCAGCATATAACTTGAGTGTTTTTGCCAAATTTACAGAGTTGCCATTTTATTAGGTATAGATACCCCTAGTTAAAAATAATGTAGTCTAATAAAACAATGTTGCAACAGAATCCTACCTTCATGGAGGTTATAATGTTTGTTAATGTAATCAGTTTTTGACCAAACTGTTTTAGAGAGGTGTTCAATCAACTTTATGGTCATTTTGGAGGCTCTAGTTTATGGTGCTGCTTGGGAGGTATTTCAAATATTTTGGCCATCCTTTTTATGTCAATGATGGTGTATCTAAGAAACTGTTCATATGTATTATCAGTAAGCCTCTGAGTAAGTCACCTGAACAATAAACTGGACTGGACTGATAATGCAACTGCACTCTACAGGAAAGGCCAGAGCAGACACTACCTGCTCAGGAGACTGAGGTCTTTTGGAGTGCAAGGGGCACTCCTGGAGACCTTTTATGACACTGTGGTGGCATCAGCCAATTTTTATGGAGTGGTCTGCTGGGGCAGCAGCATCTCGGCTGCTGAGAGGAAGAGACTAGACAGAGTGATCAGAAAGGCCAGCTCTGTCCTGGGATGCCCCCTGGAACCAGTGGAGGTGGTGGGAGAGAGGAGGAGGATGATGGCTAAGCTGTCATCCATGATGGAGAATGACTCCCACCCCATGCAGGACACCATCTCAGCACTAGAGAGCTCCTTCAGCGACAGGCTGCTCCACCCAAAGTGTGTGAAGGAGCTCTATCGCAGGTCCTTCCTTCCTGCAGCTGTCAGACTCCACAACCAGCACTGCTCCCAGTAGACCACAACCAGCACTGTTCCCAGTAGACCACATACACACCAAAAACTGACAATAACCTGATATTTTTAGGTGGAATTTCATTCATTCTCACTGTGCAATATCATTTTCCACTTGTGCAATTTTGTTAGTAGTCTGTTTATTATCAATACTGTATATACTGCTCCTATTTTTATACTTCCTTCTATTTAAATGGTTCATATTTTGCTACACTTTGTTTAGCTCTTTTTTTTGCTGTGTTAGCTGATGCATCTTGTTTTTTGCACTATCCTCTTTGCTGCTGTACACTGCAAATTTCCCCACTGCGGGACTAAAAAAGGAATATCTTATCTTAAGTCATGCTTTTATTTTGAAGGATCCAGAGCGGAAGTGTCACTGCGGCTGTGGAGAAGAAGAAGAAGAAGAAGAAGAAGAAGGAGCTAACGTTAGCATCACTCTCTCTCAGCTTCTCTCAGAATAACACAACATTTAAGCTCTAGGTAAACTAGATAAGTTAACGGTGAGTAAATATAACTTAACTTTTTTAAAGACTTTGTTATTTGACTGCTAAATAACTAACATTAATGAACTGGTGGCAACGTGTTATTGGCGGCTAAGAGTTGGTTAGCTAGCTACTGTTGTGCTAATCTCGTGGCTACAGTCTGAGGTGTAGCTGGTTTAAACCATGTGGATCTAGCTCATTGACTCTGGCAAAAACAACATTAAGATTAACATTTCTAGGTACAGTAACTACTCTAGCTTAAGACTTATTCTGCGTTAATCTTTTCAACGAATACACGTTAATTAAAGCTAAGCTTTGTAGCTGGAACTGTAGCAAAACATTGACATTAGCTATCAGATATAGCCAACACCTGAGTTACAGCTCCACTTCCCAGGTGGACGGACTGCGTGAATCTTAATATATTTAGTATTCACAGACAGTCTAAATACATATGTTAACCACAGTGGCGCTTGTATGACGCATTACTCTCTGGTATGAATGCTAACAGGGTGATTTGCCTCTCTGTCCCTCAGGTGTCTGACAATGATCATCCCTGTCAGGTGCTTCACGTGTGGGAAGATCGTGGGTAACAAGTGGGAGGCATACCTCGGCCTACTACAAGCAGAGTACACTGAGGGGTGAGATACATAACTCACCTGCTGGTTTCTGTCATTGCACCACACCTCCATATGTAGTTAGTAGTAAATAGTGGTTCTTGGCAATATGTTACTTAAATGTACAGACTGAGTGAACACAGCCTGGCCATAGACACAGGCCCTCACAGACAGAACAGACTATCCAGGGTGGCCAGGCTGTGTTCACATTGTTATACAAGAGAGGTGGAGACAGAATCTCACTTCTTACTGTGCTGTGAAAAATGTAAGGATGTGAGAGATGTTTTCTTTGAAAAAATAAATAAGATATATCCTGAGTTCATCCATCTCCCCCGATCCTCATGATTCTTGATTAAGAATGTCATAACAAAGACTCCTTTTATTTTATTTTTTTTTACAAAAAACTATCCTTTAGTACGGATACACACAATTATTCCACAAGGCAGGCTGCTGCAGGTTGTTTTACTTTACCAAGATCCAAAACCAAATCAGGTCAAAGTACAGCAATATACAGAGCAATGCAAGACTGGAATTCACTCCCAAATCATATTACACAACAAAATACTATAAATGGTTTAAAAAAAAAACACTAAAAGAGCATTAAGAAGAAACTTTAGTAATTAATAAGTATTCTTTGGTGTGTAAGGGTATTAAGGGCATTCCATGTTAAATTATATTTATCTGTTAGATCACGATAGATTCAGTCGGAGCCTTTCTACTTTCTTTGTGTTTTTGTCATTTAAACTGTCAGCTGTTGTTGTTTTATTTACAGCAGACATGCATTACGATGTGTTATGTTAGTGTATGAAGAGTAGTGTGAATGTGTATTTTTGTATTGTCACCATGTAAACTAAACCCAGGAAGAATAGCTGCTGCTATGCAAAACCTAATGGGGATCTCCAAACCTGCTGGTTTCTGTCATTGCACAACACCTCCAGATGTTTGTGGCAATATATTACTTAAATGGTGAAATAAGATAAAGTAAAGACAATTCAAGAAGCAGCGAATTAGAAACGCAACACATCAAAACCTTTCAGTCTATTCATCTGTCAAATGGTATGTTCATTTCCTCCAAGGTTTCGGGTTATGATGTAATGACTCATAGCAATTACCGGAGGCCATTTACGCTGCTATCCTGACTATTGTCTGCATACCTTACTTGTTCATCCAGTGA
The DNA here is from genome assembly GCA_916701655.1 of Sebastiscus albofasciatus. Taxonomy (NCBI): domain Eukaryota; kingdom Metazoa; phylum Chordata; class Actinopteri; order Perciformes; family Sebastidae; genus Sebastiscus; species Sebastiscus albofasciatus. The sequence continues at coordinate 12,383 of CAKAOI010034312.1, read as the reverse complement.
TCTGTATGCCATGCATTAGGACTAACATTACCTCCTCTCTCCCTCTTAAGTGATGCCCTTGATGCCCTGGGCCTGAAGAGATACTGCTGTCGGCGGATGCTCCTTTCTCATGTGGATCTTATTGAGAAATTGTTGAATTATGCTCCACTGGAGAAGTGATTGTGACCGGCATGGACTTTGTGGACATTCAATCTGTCCATGCCACAGCCCTGTTATTATATTGATGTGACAACAAATGGCAACTAGAGTGGAGACTTTTGGAATATTCATTTGTGCACCTATTTGATAATGCCTTTTTTCTAAATAAACCTGTAAAATGACAGTTACCAGTATTACTGTTTTATCCTGTTACCACAATCTTTCTACCAGAACTATAAGGGGAAAAATTAATTCTCACACTTGTGCTGTGTCAGTGCGCAAAACAATGGCTCAGAGAAAATTACTGCCAGTTATTTTACCTAAAGTCTTTACTTATATTTCTACATACCCAAAACAGACCTTCGGAAAATTGGGTTAACCAAAAACGTTTTCAGTCCATGTGAATCCCTGTCTCAGATTCGGTCGTAGAGGCGTCAGAATGATCAATAAAGTATTCAGTCACTAAAACACTTTTGACTGCTTCAAGTTCGAGCGGTTTTTACTGTCTTTATCTGTATATGAAAATACATATAGGTAATTATTAGATCTTTGTAGTCCTCAGTCAGCAGATGTAATACAACCTAAATGTCTGAGGAAATAAAACACTGAAATTATATTTTTTTCAGGGGATGTGTTTTAATCTAGATTTAATACAAAAGAAAGTGATAAACATTACACTGTATTTCATAAGTTATTAAGAGGTGTTCCTGCACATGCAAGCATTGGAATCTGATGTCCCAGCAACAAATCTACAACCACATTTTTTCCTAAAACAGGTAAAAGTCCCAGTATGTACAGACGACTGGTGAACAAAAAAAAAGTACACTTCACTTTTAGACTTTTGGAGATACATCTTCAGTCTCACCTTGGATTCGTCCACATTTTTATGCAACTTGGTGCAGAAACAAAAAAAATCTTGTCTTCGCTCAGCTTCACACTTAAACACTCCGTCAGTCTGGGGAGGAAAAAGGCATACTTTTAAAAGCCACATTTACACAAATCAAATATGGACTGTAAGGGGCCAAAAGCTTAATTTAGCAAAAGCCTCAGAACATGTTAATTGTCCTTAAAACTACAGTACTACTTACTGGCAATTTGTACTAGATTTTTTTTTTACCAATTCCTGTGATTAACAAAATTATAGAACATTATAAACATTTGAATTGACTGACTTACATATCTTAAAGTTCTGCATATGCTTCACCTCACTGTATATTGCATATGTCGTTGAGTTTTAGCCATGCTTGATCCATTCATAGACACATGCTGACAAGAGACTGTAATAATGTGATGATGCTGATGTATTAACAGTCTGGTGACATAATGGGTTACAGACTTTTAACAGTTCATTGCACAGTAAGAACTTTGTACTAAAAATAGCTACCGACCTTCACTTCATGAACGGTAATCTGTCAAAAAGCTTTTGGGGGCGTTGAAATAGCACTATGAGCCAAAGGCTTGTAGTTCTTTTAACGGTTTATCCAAGACAGCTTAAAACCTCCAAATAAACCCAGAAAGCTGCGCTCTTAAGCCATATAAATAAATATAGGGAGAAATACAGGGTGTTTTATAGAAATTGATCACATAACAGAAATGCCGACAGTACTGACATCCATAATGAAGTTTAGCAAAGAAAATTATATGCATGTTATTTAATATGTTCTACGTTGACAAATTGTTTTTTATTCAATTACAACTACAAGATTATTTAAAATGTGTTTTTCAGACAGTCATATTCCAGTGATTTAATAACTCTCTACCTTACAGACTTCATGAAATATAATATGAAGCAAGTTTTGTATCGTGTTTGTTGAAGCTTTTTGTTTTGCAAGAGAAACCCGAGCACCGCAGAAGAAATAGAACAGAGATAAGACCATAGAAATATGGATAAAACACAACAAAACACAGCCAGTAGCACAAAGTACTCGAGGTAGTCTGCTCAAGTTCAGTATTTACAAGTGAGTTATCAAGAGTTAGTCAGTCTGGGGATCTCAAGTAGAAAAAAAGGCCACTTTAGTTTCACTTTTAAGTAAAAAGACAATGAATACAAGGTCTTTTTTTGTTTGTAATAAGTGAGACAATCTGCCAGTGGAACAAGTGAAAATCAGCTTGGTACGATTTCTTGAAATAAGTTATAATATTTAGGCCTCTCAACACAAAAAGAGATGTAATTAGCTGGAAAAACTCATTTGGATCTATATTTGACTAGGATCAGGAATTGCCGTGTGCTCAAAAATTATATCTTTTCAAGATGCATTGTCTAAAAACAAGTCCCTACATCTCACTGATATGTTACCTGTTAGGTGATTGTGTCTTATATTAAGTGTTAAGAGATATTTTGACTAGTAATTAGACAAATATACTTGGTAAGATTTTGCGTTTTTTTTTGCAGTAGACATTTATTGTTATTGTTATATTTAACAATAATGATGGAATTCAGGCCATTGTAAACAATAAGATCATGACTGATGTCCAGAGGGTTGAACATGGTGACCTTTGCTTGGATACAAAATCTGTAGGTAGTGGAGCTACTCAATAACTGTTATTGCTGTATTTTATGATAATAATTCTGCATTATTGGGGTCACTGAGCAAGCAAGATAAAGGATGTCATATGAGAGACACTAACCAACAACACCCTGTGTGGCTCTGTGATATTACACTCCCATTACATTTAGGAGTTTTTGGGCAGTCTATTCTGTTGATGTATCTAAAAACACAGAAGCTCAATATGATAAAATGTACAAAGAAACCCAACAGTGGAACTGATAAAGAAAAAAAAACACGGCAAATAATGAAACGGTCTGTTGGATGAAAAAGTACAAGCATATAAGTATAAAGATGAGAGGGAAGCTTACCGAGTTAGCGGTATCGGTCTCTGTGATCTCTGTGCCTTTCCCGTTCCCGTTCCCGGGAGCGTTCCTTGTCTCTCTCCCCGCTCCGGGAACGTTGTCTGTGTCTTCGAGACATTCCTTCCCAACCAGAAGAATCTTCTCTGTCGCGTTCTCTATCTCGCTCTCGCTCTCTGTCGCGCCCCCTGTCCCGGTCCCTTTCGTCTTCCCCAGAACGACTGCTACTCCTTCAGAGAAATGTGTTATTTGTGGTGATAACTGCCTGTTCCTGAGCTTTTAATTTCTGTGTGGACAACAAGATGCATAATTGCACTAACCTGTAGCCATAGTTGCCCTGGATAGAGACTAGACAGTCTTTGAGTGAGGTGACCAGGGCTTGGCATCGTTCATCTCCGTATACTCTGGACTGTTTAATGATGGCAATCGCAGTTAATAGAGTCTCCATTGCCACCCGCAAGTCTCCTGCATTAGCAATTAGAGAAATGAGATATTAGAGACAGTTAAGCACTTTAACACTCTTAGGGTTACTAAAAAGGTTTAAAAATGAATGACATTTACCCTCCACATCCAAAAATCCTCACATCCATTTGTGCTCAAGCTACAAAAAGACTGGAAACCTATATCAGTTGGTTTTGGACAACCAACTGATATTGGTTTGAAGGAACAATACACAGAAACAAATACAGAGAGGTCCCCTGAAAAAAGCTGCACCAGAACACACAAAGTCTGGACTGGGGTGAGGATTCACCTCTCAGGATTACAATGACCCAAAGCACACAGTCAAGACAATGCCGAAGGAGCTTTGAGACAAATCTCACATTGTTCTTGGGTGTGCCAGATGAAGCTTGGTCTTGAGCCCCACTGAAAATCTAAATTGACAATACAAGAAGTCACAGATGTTTCCATTCAGGTCTGACAAATACTGGTGTGCAAAGCTGAGAACTTGAAGGCTCTGAAAACATACTTTCTTCTTCAGCTTCTGATTCCAAGTGGAGTCCTAATTTTTCTGTCAAAGGTGTCAAACGATTGTGGTGAGTTTACAAGAGAGATTTTCTGTATTTTGTCTGAGCTCTTCTCACTGGTTGGAAGTGGGCAGGGCTTGGTTGGAAAAAGGTGATGTCATGTATTTCCATGCCAACATTTGAATCAAATGTGATGACAGCTGTGTGGTTGTTTGCTTGTGTTAGCAGGTCACTGTCAATAAATCAGAGCAAACCACAACCACAGAGTAGTAATGAAGCCGATTAGTGTTGAGTGTTTGAGTCTTAGGGTGCTTTCACAAGCCATAGTCCGTTTGGCGAGTCTGAATCAGAGTGAAATTGATACTTTTGGTTAGTTTTCTATTTAGTCTGGTTCGGTTTCACAGTGCACAAATGAATTAATAGAAAAATGAAGTTGCCGAGGGGCGTGTACAAAGGAGTGAATTTATCTTTTTTGTCTTGAGAGCTGCCACTTCTATGCAGGGAATCACAGACTTTGATATATTGCTGTCGAAGTGTGTTTACTTTGACTCGGCACAAATCCCTTCTCCTCAAGTTTATCTCTAACGTCACTATTTTTGTAGACTTTATTTAGCGTATTCTGTATGTTCTGTTCGGCCCAGATGTCAAGCAAACATCAGACTTCTGCAGAAGTCCAGGTCAGTCCTCTCCCACTCATGTTCGTCATTTACCTGTGTCCATCTCAACAGTTGCAAATGCCCGCACAGGCAGCCTGTGTTTTGGTTCACCACCACCTCTTGCAATCGGTCTCGAACCGTTTGTTTTAGTCCACACCCGAGTACGATTACTGCGTTCACAACCGCCCAAACGAACCACACCAGAAGTTGAACCGCACCAGAGTACAATTAAAACGGACTAAATGTTGGCTTGTGAAAGCGCACTTAGACTTTTAATAAATGACAACAAAGGATAATTATTTCCAATGTTTTTTTTTATTTTGATCGTTGCTATATAGTCATGAATACGTTATGTAGCAGAGAAAGATTTCAGATTTGAATCCAAGTTTTCAAAGACTTTAAATAACTGACGCAGAACTGCACTGAATACAGGGTCTGAGTACTTATATAAATGACACACAGTATTTACACTTTAGTGTTTTATCATTAATAAATTCAAAGTTTTGAATTTATGCTTTGTCATTTTGAAGGTGATTAAAATAGAGCTGCAACGATTAAATCGATTAGTTGATTAGATTGCAGCTTCTTAAATGTGAATATTTTCTGGTTTCTTTACTCCTCTATGACAGTAAACTGAACATCTTTGAGTTGTGGACAAAACAAGACATTTGAGGACGTCATCTTGGGCTTTGGGAAACACTGATAGAATCTTTTTCACCATTTTATGACATTTTATAGACCAAACAACTGATCAATTAATTGAGAAAATAATCAACAGATTAATCGACAATGAAAATAATCATAAGTTGCAGCCTTAGTTTATATATTGTAGTCAATTTCATATTATCTATAACATAATAAAATACCATTTACTTTTCATTTCTATTGTAAGAGGGGTGGGGAACAGATTTTTTCCATATATTTGTCAGGCTCAGTTAGGGACCTGTCCTTTCTCCACACAGCTCATCAAGTTCTGTGTTTTTTTCTTCTACTTTACAGAAAGTGATCAGCCATACTCACCAGCTGTTGCTCCAGACACGGCCTTGCTGATGGCACTGCTGGCAACGGCTTTATTTCTGTTCATCAGCTCCTCAAAATCTCTGTCTGTACTTCGAGGTGTGTGACTGAAAAATATACAGATTGTTGACAGAATTATTAACCATCACCCCAAGTTTTACTCAAAAATAACTGTTGCCGTACAAGTTATCATAACTGATATACAAAGATATCCTTAATATGTTCCATGTATGTACTTTATTGTCTGCATATTCTTTTGCATTCCTCTCTGTATCCTGGTATTTTGCTGCTTTAAAGATTTACTTTGCACAACAATATTATCATCTTATCTCATAGAGGCGACTGTGGCTCAGAGGGTAGAACAGGTAGTCAACCAATCGGAAGGTCGGTGGTTCGATCCCCGGCTGCTGATGCCATCAGTGTAAGAATGTGTGTGTGTGTGTGTGTGTGTGTGTGTGTGTGTGTGTGTGTGTGTGTGTGTGTGTGTGAATGCTGACATGTAGTGTAAAGCGCTTTGAGTGGTCGGAAAAGCGCTATATAAATGCAAGTCCATCATTGGGAAACAAAACATATATTACTGTTTATGGTTCGCAGGAGCTATAATATAAAACAGTGTGTGTTCTCACTTTTGTTGGCTGTAGGCATTGCTGCTGTGTCCGTCTTGTGTTGGGTTGAAGAATGCTGGATTTACATGCAGACTGGGAGATGGCTGGCTGGGAACGTGGATTGGAGGAGGAGGGAACAAAGGGGGTGGCATGGGTGGAGCGATGTTTGGAGGCATATGTGGGAAGGGAGGAGGTGGATGATTGAGGAAAGGACTGGGTAATGAGGGAAATCTGTTTGCAAGTGGATGTGGTGGAAAGAGTGGAGGTATAGGGGGAGGACTGGGCTCCTGTGATAATAACGAGGGAATATTTTCTGAAGTTTCTGTGTCCTTAGCATCTTTGGAATTAACACGCAGGGGAATACCTAGAGAAAACACATTGTTTTAGTGAAAGATGACAGTAATACAGACATTTTGCAATAGAATGTAAATTCAATAGAATCTTAGGATTGTGGTGCTCTTACGTTTATTTGCCATGTCCTCAAACACACTGAGGTTCTGTCGCGTGGCGAAGCGACAGTCTATCCTGTCCCCATTGAGCTCACATTGGGGTATTTTTTCCAACAATACTTTTAATGACTCTTCTGAGGTTACCACCACTTCGGCGAAGCTGTGTTACACAGAAGAAGAAACAACACATGCATGACTACCATGTCACAGATCAAATCTTTAATAAATCGAAAAAAGAAAAAAACACATGCTTCCTTTTTAACAATAAATAAATCAATTCACAGGGAATTAGGGCTGACCCAAGTGCTTTGAAGCTTTGACCGTTGCCAAGATATTCTACCTCCAAATCAGTATTCGAATGCTTTGTTTTTAATTTATAATTTTATAACATATACACATACATATATATATATATATATATATATATATATATATAAAATAAGGATTAATCCCACATTATTCGTATTCAACATTAATTATTCGTTAGTCTCAGACGGATATCACTGTTTGTTATGTGTAGAGGTGCGTGTGTGCACAGTGGTGCTGCAGCGACATTGTCCCGGGCTCTGAAACGGGGGGAGATGGAGACCAACAGACAGAAGAACATGTCAGCCTGCCGCACCACGCTGCTACGACTATTTCTTACTGAAGCTTCGAAGCCCAAAAAATTGTATTCGGGACAGCCCTACAGAAAAAGGCTTTTATTTTTTTTTTTTTTATAAACAACAGATCTGCAACCACTCACCCTCTTGACTGGCCATTCGCTTTATTTTCAGCAAATTTGATCTCTTTGATGTCCTTTACGCCCAACGTTTGAGCCATGCATATGATGTCCTTATCAGATGTCCACTGGAGGAAGTAGCAGATTCGGGAAAAGGAGAGTGATAAAATGATGAGGGTAGAGAGTTACTCGTGATCTTGATTGTATAGGGGAATTTATTTCTCCGTTCTGTTTTATGTAATCAGTGTTCTGCAAGTCCACATGGACAAAACAACATGACTGGTATTGGACAATACAATGAAAATGTAATCAACATTAATATAGAGAGGCTGTCACTCACCCAGGGAAAATTTCCAACATATAAAGCCAGTCTCCTCAGTGAGTGTCTTCCTTGTTGGCTTTTCAGTGTTGTTGGTTTAGCCTCGTCTTTAGTTGGCGTCTTGTTTGGAGGCACATTTGTAGTGACTTTCTTGTCCCGATCGACCGAGCCAGTCAGAACAGCATCATAAAGTTCATTTGCTTCAGCGATTCTGTCCAAATCCTGTGTTGGATAGAAAAAAGTAACTAAGTGATCTTGTACATTAGTGGTGCAACGGTTCAGGTTTGTATTGCAATTTTTGGGTCACGATTTGGTTTGTTTTGCACATTAAGGAGAAGAAAAACAACCATTTCCAATGTGTTTGAACTCCACAATATATAAATAGATAGACTGATTGATAGTAATGAATAATATTTCTGTATTATATATGAAGCCATAACACTGATTTTATACATGAAATAAGGCAGGCTACTTAATGGTCAAGGTCATGTCTTATATGTCTCTGTCACCTCATCAAATAATTAGCAGGCCTGTATTTAATAGTGGTGCAACGGTTCAACAAGCCTATGGTTCGGTTTTGCATCGACGTCGCAATATGGCCTACTGTTATATACAAATCGCAGAAGGTGCAATATTTGTTAAAGGTAAACAAGTCAAAATACCAATCTGAATTAAATATTGTAGTGCTGCAGAGATCCTACCCATCACATTCTATAGACATAAAAAGCATCATTGTTTGGTACAGATTAGGGATGCACCGATCTGACTTTTTCAGTCCCAATACCAATAGCGATACCGGGCTTTGGGTATTGGCCGATACCGAGTACCGATCCGATACCAGTGTTTAATTAATAAGCAGTATACCTCACTGCGTGGAAGTGACAGGGATCATTCTTTCATGTGTAAGGCAACATCAGGTTTGACTTAATCATTACTTTCCTAACTTTATAAAACAAAATGTCCCCAGTAAATACATAGATATAAATGTATTTATTTTCCATTATGATTAAAATAATAAATCTTACACTCCAGCATTTAATGTATATAGTATATAAACATCAAATTTAATTGAATAGATCGGCCCCATTGTCACAGATATCCGGTCCAGCTATCTGAGTCAGTATCGGCCAGATATCTGTTCCGGTATCGGTGCATCCCTAATACAGATCCCAGCAAAAATCCACTTTAATGTCTTTCAATGAAAATGTGTATAATGATGTAAAAATTATCATTCCCATGTCAGTCAAAATACTCAATAAGACATTTTTTCAAAATCATGCATCCTTAATATACTGTCATCCTCAACCCTCAATGTGTAGAGCATAAATTAACAATACACTAGCAGAGGAAATACAAATCGAGTTACATGGGATTATTCCCATACTATTTGGAATTGACTATTAATGGGCTACATGGGTTTTGGCAGAACATAAAGACTAAATAAATAAAGAAATGCAACTTGATTTTTACATGTATTTGATTTTCTACTCTGGGGAATGCAACACACACACAATACAGCAGCACAACTTCAAATGAAGATGGAGACTTGATGAACTTGATGAAACTGATACCTGAGGCTATGAATACCTGAATAAGACAGTCAAGGTGCCAACAACTTTACATCTACTGTAACACTCCTGTGCTGCTCTCACTGATAAACAGTGCCAGAATAAGTGTGACAGTGATCCTACTGAAATAGTTTTAATATCTTTTAATCATGACTTTTTTATAGTGCTTCCTGTATTGTAATGTATTATATGTAATGCATTGTTTTTTTTCTTATCTGGACCTTGAGTCTGCAATAAAGTTTGAATTTAATTGAATTGAATACAGCAGCACAACTTCACATGAAGATGGAGACTTCATGGACTTGATGACACTGATACCTGAGGCTATGAAAACGAGGACTGTCATTGAAGTTGTTTTATTGTACACTCACAGTAGTGGAGGCACTGATATAGTTCTTTATATGTAAGGCAGTGATGTATGTATATATTTATATTTGTAATATCTTTTAATCATGATTTGTTCATAGTGCTTCCTGTATTGTAATGTATTACATGTAATGTATTGTTGTTTTTTCTTTTTTCTTATCTGGACCTTGAGTCTGCAATACAGTTTGAATTGAATTGAATACAGCAGCACAACTTCAAATGAAGAGACTTTATGGATTTGATGATATACTGATACCTGAGGCTATGAAAGCCTGAATAAGAAAGTCAAGGTGCCAACAACTTTACATCTACAGTTACACTCTTATGCTGCTACTCACTGATGCATTTAGCACTACACTGTACCAATCACAGCTGTGGATGCACTGGTATAGTTCTTTATATGTAAGGCATTGATGTATGTATATATTTATATTTTTAATATCTTTTAATCATGACTTTTTATAGTGCTTCCTGTATTGTCATTTATTATATGTAATGTATTGTTGTTGTTTTTTCTTTTTTCTTATCTGGACCTTGAGTCTGCAATAAAGTTTGAATTGAATTCAGCAGCACAACTTCACATGAAGATGGAGACTTCATGGACTGGAGGATACTGATACCTGAGGTTATGAATGCCTGCACTTTACATCTACTGCTACACTCCCATGCTGCTCTCACTGATGCACAAGTCCCAAATCAAGACATGCAAATGCCAAGTCAACTTTGCATCCACAGTTCCACTCCTATGCTTCCTGTATTGTAATGTATTATATGTAATGTATTGTTTTTTCTGTTTCCTTATATGGACCTTGAGGCTGCAATAAAGTTTGAATTGAATACAGCAGCACAACTTCACATGAAGATGGAGAATTCATTGACTTGATAATACTGATACCTGAGGCTATGAATGCTTGAAGAAGAAAACAACAACTTCCCATCCACAGCTACACTCCCATGCTGCTCTCACTGATGCATTTGCTGCTGATTAAAAAAACACATAGTAACCCCCAGCCTCACCTCGTCGTTCTGGTTCAGGTCCCCGTACAGGTCTATGAGGTCCTTGTTGGAGGTACTTGGTCCGGCTGTAGGTCCAGCAGCCATCCCGTGGGCCTAAAGAGGGTCCAGCTGAAGCTACTGCAGCTAGTTGGGGTTTGTGTTCAGTGTTTGTGTTCACACTTAGCAGATGATCAGTGCATACCAACAACAACAGGTGCACTGTGTCTATATACTGTAGGATATTTATCTGTTTACGTCACGCCTTGTTTCCAACGTTACCTTAACGTTAACCCAGCTAGCTCGATAAACACGTTAACTACCGACTCAATAAGATGAAAAACCGACAATACGACAAGCGGACATTAGTCTAGAAATACTGCTTTAATGAACACGTTCACTATACATGCTTTCATGTATGAGTGAACACACAGATTGTTTACTATGAGCTAGCTCTCTGCTCTGCTAATGCTAACAACGCTAGTGCTAACCGAACGTGAACATTTGAGTGCGTCAGAAATATCTACCGACTAACAACAAAACAACAACAAACGACATTGGTTCCTACAGAGAAAGCCTCTTTTTAAATGCTTATTATTGATTGTAAAAATATAACTCTACATACGGCAATTAACTAACAATAATTAAATGTACCACCACTTTGGGGGGGACAATTTAGTGTTTTCCTTGTGGCTAAACATTACTGTTACCTTAGCAATATGGCGTCATGTGTGTGTGTGTGCGCTGCATCCGGTCCCCCCTCGTTAGATGTCCGTGTAACCTGAAACCTGCTTGTGTAATTTCGTGTGTCTTGACTTTCAGACATCAGCAGCAGGAGGATAAGCAGCTCACCAAGAAGTCTCTCAACGTTACGAGAAAGAGGGTTAATATGCTGTCGTCTGTTGTGGCGAAAAGGGTGAGTTATATCATAATATCTCTTAATAAATGGCACATTTGTTTGTACATTTGTTGCTATAGTTCTGTTGCTTGGTTCACTGGAGGACTGTTGAGAGATCTAACGCTGAGTACATTATACAGTGAGATGTCATAATCTATTAATGTTGTAGTTAAATAACTAGTGTGGATTGTTAAACACAGTTTATTTGATATAGTAGGATTAATGTAAAGCGTGTCCTGCTGGTGGACAGTTGTACAACCCAGTATAGTAAACTGTTGTACAACAGGGCAGCCTGGGCTGTTGTGTAATCACCTCTGCTTCACTCTCTTCTTCAGTGTATTGATTTTACGTTTAACTGAACTGAACTTATTTATCTATTAGAGACCACTTTTAGCTGCATTAATGTAAGGAAGAAATATAATAATATTAATATTAATAATAATAATAATAATAATACTATTTTTTTATTTGTAGAGCACTTTTCAAGCCCAAAGCACAAAGTGCTTTCCCAGGAAATTCACATCATATACAGCAGAATACAATGAAACATAAATAATTAAATAAAAAACAATAGAATGGGAAAATAAAGAAACAAGCATATACATATTCATACAATTACATATGTACATACATACACATCAGCACACAAGCATACAAAAGACTATAATTCAGCTTAGTATTGTTGGATTTGATAGCCTACTTGTGCATGTTTTTAACATTCATACTCTGTAAAGTATCATTTACCTTCAGCTTCTTTTCTTTAATCGATATTGATATTTCTTTAATAATCCACTGTGTTTTTGCACGGATAATTTCTTAGTGTTAAGAAACACACTCTTC
>CAKAOI010034311.1:72349-102590 GCA_916701655.1 Sebastiscus albofasciatus | reverse complement strand
CTCCGGGTACTCCGGTTTCCTCCCACAGTCCAAAGACATGCAGGTTAGGTTAATTGTTGACTCTAAATTGCCCATAGGTGTGAATGTGAGCGTGAATGGTTGTCTGTCTCTATGTGTCAGCCCTGCGATGGACTGGCGACCTGTCCAGGGTGTACCCCGCCTTCGCCCAATGTCGGCTGGGATCGGCTCCAGCCCCCCCGCGACCCCTAACGGGATAAGCGGTTGCAGATGAGAGAGAGAGAGAGAGAGAGAGAACTCTGTGTTGTACAATGACAGAGGCAAGACACAGAAGACACAATAACCTTCTATATCTGCCTGTCTTCCTATTCTGTCAGGTTACAGTGGATCATTGACTGTTGAATGATCTGTTACAGTCAGATCATTATTGATAGCTTCTATAGTAGATCTTCATATTACAGTTAACCTGTGATGCCTATAGTTCACACTACACAACTTTAGCCCTGATTTTCCACTCACCAACTGTTTTTGGAGCACCCCAAGACAAGCCCCATGATGAGAGGCAAATCCGTGTTGGCTCGGCGCTCGCACAGCAGCACTTGAGCGCTATGTGTGAACTATGAAAATCCGTGAGCCAAGAGGCTCGCTGATGCATCGCAGATATCTAGCAGGCTAAATATCTGGACCTGTCGAGGAGTCTGTCAGGGAGCTACAGCCAATGGGAGCGCAAGACAAGGGTTGAGGGGAGACCTGGGGGAGGGGTTGCCTGTAACAATAGGGACTTTACTGTAAGTTGTTGTTGTACCTAATGTGTTGGATGTTTGCATGAATAAACAACACATCACCGATCTACCAGCCTGGTCGCACGATATTTCGCAAGGCATTTAGCGTACAATAAGAATATCTTTGTTGCATTTGGTGTGTCATTTCTACACCCTGTAGTCTGTACCAGTGGAGGCTGGTCCATAGAGGCAGAGGAGGTTGCTCCTCCTCTATTTTTATGAGAGGCAAGAGGGAGATCAAAATATAAAAAGAGTAACTTGTTGAAATAAACCATGAACAAATCTTAGTACCATTTATAAAATAATTTTTAATCAAATTCTGAATAAAATGCCTGAACAGCAGCACCTGCAGGGCAGAGGAGAAAGGGCAGCCTGTGTGTGTGAAGTGGTTGTGGGCATCGTGGGGGGTAGAAGAGGACAGCAGGTCCCTGTCCTCCCTTAGGGCAGGACCTCTCCTATCAACTCAGTGCATTTCATTTTTTTCATGCTTATCCATGAAAACACATCAAATGACGCTCTAAGGGAGGATAACCTCCCTTAGCTTGTTGCCAACCAACAAACAGCAGTGTACAAGATTAACATCACGTTGGTCCAATGATGATGTCCAAATGTCCTCTTCAGTCTCTACCGCCGTATTATACATGATAAACTGGCAGTAAAGTATCAGATATTAGGAAATTAATTATAAGGTGTAAATTGTGAACTACTTTTAAACACATAACAAAACAAATCCTTTTTATTTAGGCCTGTTTATTGAGCTGTAGGTAGCTACTAGCGTTAGCTAATGCAGCAGTTAGCTTGTTGTAGCAGCCCTGAAGAACCCGGCGCAGCAGGCTGTTGTGGCTCACTAGAAGCCCGTCTGTAAACTACCTGTACAGCTACCGTAGTCCCGCCGTGGGTCAGTCCGGACAGCTGAGCGAGGGTCGGGGCTGCCTGGGGTGCACGACAGCAGCAGGAGTCGCACCCCGCCGAGGAGTAGATGGAGGGAGCTTCACTCAGGGCTCGTCGCTCTCCGTCAGCTGTCCGGGCTGGACCCACAGCGGAGCTACGGAGACGTGCGGCGGCCCGACGTGCTGCTCTGGATCTCGGTGTGGGCAATGGACTGCTGTACGTGCAGCAGTTTACAGACAGGTTCTAGTGACACATTACACACACAAGGTTTATTCCCACCCTGAGGCTGCAGTGATTGTTTTTAAGAAATCTCATAAGCCATTGGTTTACTGCTTAGTTTTTCATTTTACATAAGAAGGTAGAGATAAGTAACCTAGGCAACTAGTGAAGTAATAATAATAATCATTTATATAACACTTGTCAAACTTAAGCACAATTTCTTTCCAGATTAATAGATTTACAGTATAAAAATGAAAGCAGCGCTGACAATACATAAAATGCACCACCATGGGTTGGTTTTCCTCATGTCCTCCCCAATTTTTTGAGTCACCAGCTACCACTGGTCTGTACTGACTGCAATGTGAACACATCTGCATAAAAATATGCTACGCTCCGAGCCAGTGACGTAGAATAAAAAGAATAACTGCTTATGGCAGGAGAAGAGGATGGATCCAACAAACACAGGACCTGTGTTCAAGACTGGTGTTGTGTTTTGTAAATTACTTTTGTGATGTGTTTTTTAGTGACGTTTGTCACATGTTTTCTCTACTGTTACGTTGTTTCCGCACATTTTACTTAGTTTACGTACTTATTTTAAGCCCAACCATGACATTTTTCCTAAACCTAACTAAGTGGTTTTGTTGCAAACCCAGCGTACAAATGACACGCGAAATGCCTAAAATGTGTCCTCATGACTGATGGGATGATGGAATGTCCTTGTAATGTCGGACTATTTGTACACCTTCCCGTGAGACTGAGTTGGATCTATAGGGGGAATAGTAAAGATGTGTGGAAACAGACTATTATGTGAATATGCAGCCCGTTCTCATTCCCAGGGTGTCAAATACTGACCCTTTGTCACGGCCGTCAGCGTTAGATCTTAACGCACAAGACACCCTTTAGCGTCGCACCGGGCTTTCCAACTACAATGTAAACCCATCCACGTCAATATCAAACATTCAGGGAAAGTGCTGTAGTGACGTAGTTTAAAGAGCAAAAGAGACACAGGACGGGTGGGAGGGGAGGTGGATGGGTCCAACAAACACAAGGCTTTCGTCCAGGAGGCCGCTGTTCATGTTCCTTGCGTCATGTTACAATCAGGTGTTTGTTCGTGTCCCGTGTTCACAACGTTCAGTGTCATTTTCACTGTATAAACGTAGCAGTTTTAAGCACAACTATTTAGTTATTTCCTAAACCTAACTATAGTGGTTTTATAGCCTGAACCTAAGCAAGTGCTTGTTTAATTCACAACATTAAGCATGTGTTTACTGAGACCAAACGTGATGCCATTGGGTTTGACAAAGCATCAGTACATGACGAGTAGGGATGAGAACATGTTGGAATATGTGTGCCAACAAACATGACAATGCCCGTCACTTCTCGCGCATGTTTTTCTGATGAAACTGAGACCAGACATAGTCAACGGGGATTCCTCCAGTGAAAGTTCTTGTATTGTGTGACTTCCTGTCGCCGGTCAGTCATGTAGCGTGAAAACCACAACTACAGATTTCCTCTTCAGAATTACTGGCATTTCACATATATACTGTGATGTACTCATGATTTAGCTGGTATATTTTCACCTGACATCATCTCCAACGACCTGTATAAACCATTTCAATCCGGTTTCCGCTCACAACACAGCACAGAAGCAGCCCTCCTCAAAGTTACCAATGACCTCCTCCTCTCCTCAGACTCTGGTCACCTCAACATCCTCATCCTCCTCGACCTCACTGCAGCTTTCGACACCATTAACCGCACCATTCTCCTCTCCCGCCTTGAATCCTTCCTCAACATCACCGGCACTGCCCTCTCCTGGCTAAAGTCATATCTCACAAACAATTAATCAACATCAACAACTGCACCTCCTCCCCCGCTCCTCTGTCCCAAGGCGTCCCCCAGGGTTCGGTGCTTGGTCCCCTTCTGTTCATCATCTACCTGCTTCCTCTTGGTCACATCATATGCCGAGATGGCCTTCACTTCCACTGCTATGCCGACAACATCCAGCTCTACATTTCCACAAAATGCATCACCACCACTACACATTCCACTCTGTCCAACTGTCTCACTGAAATTAAATCATGGATGCAAATCAACTTTCTCAAACTCAAGTGCGACAAATCAGATCATCGTCGGTCCCAAATCACTCACCAAAACCACTCACAACTTTTACCTCACCATCGACAACTCCCCTCACACCCGCATCCTTGGAGTCGTTTTAGACAGTCCGCTCTCCTTCGAACACCACGTCAACCACATCACCAGGTCTGCCGAGTTGAATCCCGCAGAGCATGCGTGAGTTATGACGACATATTACGCACTCAAACATAGTTGTATGTTTTTGAATGCTAACAAATGAGTTGTTTGATTTTGTTCAAATCACCAAGGGGTTTAAATTTTAAGTAGTGCTGTTGTAGATTATTAGACAGCGGCCAGCCCAGAGGTTATGTCAGAATTATGGCTCTTAATAAAGGTATTAGTTTAGGGTGACCATATTTTCAACCCCCCAAACCGGGACACTTAAGTGTACCGCACGTTGATGCACCCGCGTCCACGGGCACGCGCTAATATGCATGCACCATAGGCGTTTTCATCAGGATGGCTAACTTGGCGCACCTGTGGTGCATTTGAGTACGGAGTGCGATCAGAAAGAAGGCATTATTATAGGGGGGATGCATTAGAGGCTGTGAGTAACAATCATGACTCATCACATTCACTACTTCCACCCCCTTTAATCACAGGACTATCCCCCTCATGACCCACTGACAGTTTGGGAGTCCTGTAGAGAGTTTCCCTCAGAGGAAACATATTGTTGTCTGGGCCTACGTACATTATTTTTCAACTTGTTTCGTCTCAGGCTATTATAATTAAAATTGTGGAGCTCATACGACATTTTGTCCAGGATGTAGACACCTTCCAGGTGAAAGATGGAACGGCCGGCCCTGAGAGGGTTATAAAAGGAGCGAAATGCCTGTTGATGCGCAGAAGGAACTGTGTAGAATAATGAATCAAAACGACACGTTTGATGTGCACATAAGCACGGAGGGTTCTGTGGTTCAAAACTACACTAAATGCAACCAGCGGATATATGTTGCGTCCGTGTGTAATTGTGGCTTGACCGCGCGCAACATCACTCTCTATAGAGACCGCAGCGGTGCGCAGTGCTGGCTCTCTGTATACTGATCTCATGTGCACAAATTAATTAATGAGTGGAACATGATAAACATCTATGTAAGTATAATATTATTATTTTAATTGTGGTGAAAACTGGGACAATTTGTTAGTGATTGTTGAAAACCAGGACATTTGAGTGTTTTACAGATATGTGTCGGGACTCGGGACACGTTAGCTTGAGACCGGGATGTCTGGTCACCGTATATTAGTAAGCAAAAGACTCCACCAATAATTAACAAAACAAGCTAACAAAATGTCAGCCTGACTGCTAACAGAAATGTGTTAGCTGTCTAGCTAACTTTTCTAATAACCTGTGTCAAGTCAAGCCTGTGTTAATCCACTAAATGTAATTCAAATGAACTAATCCAGCCTTAGCGCTGCAACAAGCTCCCATAGGGGTGGAGTGCTGCAGTAGCCTGGTGCTACGCCATGTTTTTCCTTCTTCTCCTTGAAAAGTTTCTGATGATCTATTTTTGATAATGTGAAATTAGTAATTTCATTAGGGATAGATGAAATATAGGAACGCCTTCTAGGGTTAGGTTCTGAGTTTCCAATTTAGATCTTGTTCCTTTGCTAGGCTAACATCTTATCAAAGCTTATATCTCTGACCACCGTTGCTTTCACTAGTGGCAGATTATATCAGCCATAGATAATTAACACAATTTCTGTAACAGCTAGAAAGCTACTTAGTAGCTTGTGATATATGCTGTGAGAGTCAGTGGCTACAACTGTTATTTCAATGTATCGGATATTGCTGATTTAATTAAAATTCCACACTGTATCTTCTGGGTTTCATCTCATTTTCAGGGTTAGGGTTATGTTTCTGCCTTCTCAGCCAACAAAAGGTGATTACAGATGTTTGAGTTTGAGTTTTTACAACTTCAGTTACTTGCAAATGTTGAAAGCTAAACATAGCTACATTTGATAAGGAATTTTATACTGGATCCAAACCCACACTAGCCAACCATCTTGTTTGTTAAATAATACCTGACCAAAACTAACCACCTATACCGTATTTCTATAGAGAGCTGAAGTCACGCCCCTTCCGGTAGAACACCATGGGACCTTATTTCGGGAAAAAATATGAACGGTAGTCAATGGCGAGGGATAAATATTTTTTGATCCCGTTTGAATAGCCACCTCCCCTTGAGCTTAGATATACTGGTATATATTCACAAGATGGCAGAACAGCTTGGAGGCTCTTGTTTTAACAGCGCAATCCCGGTCAATCCCCACAACAACCACTATGTCCTGTCAAAGTGTTCTTGAGCAAGTCACTGAACCCCCTAGTTGCTCACCTACTGTTGGTCTGCTGTAAAAAAACAAACCAGTCTGTTACATGATGTAGATTGACTTATGAATATTGATATTCTAAATACATTATAGGTATTTGCAGAGAATATTGCCACCGATCAACAAAACAGAAACCTATTACAGCTACAGCTGAAACATTATCAGAGCTGACCTGCTCTGATAACTGCTATGAACTGCTAGCACACACACACACACACACACAAACACACACACACACACACACACACACACAGTTAGCCAATGCTGTCTCATTCTGAAGACAGGATCCTCCCAGGAAATACACACACACACGTACACGCACACACACACACGCACACACACACACAAATACACACACACAAACACACACACAGTAACCCTTGTATTGATGCCACTGCTGCCTCATTCTATACACAAGATAGCCCATGATCATACACACACTCAGACACTGTAACCAATCTGACCAGCTCATTTGAAAAACAGGGGATCCTCCCAGCAGCCTCCCTACCTGGGTGCCGGCTTGTGGCAGCTGTGGGAACAGAGCCAGGGTGGTTGGTCTCTTTGGTCGATACTTGTCCATGACAGCACAGGTTGATCCCCCTTTGACAGGCGACAGCTTCGCCTCCCTCCTCCTCTTCCTCCTCCTCCTCTTCTCCTCGTTTGTTAAGCCAGCGTTGGTGCTCCTCGGCTCGGACAAGGCCTCCCCCACCCTCCTCTACCTCCCTCTCTTCCCCTTCTTCCTCCGCGGTCTCCTCAGCATCGATGACATCCAAGCTCAGCCTCTGAACACACCCCTTCCACTCCCTCCTTGCGTGATCATTGGCTGGCCACGGTGTCACATCATCATCATCACCATCACCACCATCATCTTCCTGGCAGGAGCAGAGTGGAACATAGAGGAGAGGAGAGGAGAGGTAGAGCAGCAGAAGGAGGAAGGAAGAGGGAGACAGAGAGAGCGAGGAAAGTGGGTGGTGTTGAACAGAGATGAGCAAGGATTGACAGAGAAGAAGGCAGGGTGGAGAGAGAGACAGAGATGCAGAGAGGGACAGACAAGGGGAGGAGGAAGTCAGGGCCAACCAATCAGAGCAAGGCATGACATCATCAGTTCATCTGCCTGTGGTGTTTTCTGACTTAAGGCTAATAAACACAGTGAATGAGTGTGTGTGTGTGTAACCCAGTTAAATAAGATTATACAGTAGCAGTGATTCCATGGAGAGACAATGGCGACAGACAAGCCAACCAATCAAACAAACAAACAGTCATTCCATCAGCCAACAAAGCAGCCAGCAAACCATGTAGCTACATAGCACTAGCCACAGCCATCCAGGCAAGCAATAAACATGATACTCAGACAGTCAGTCAATCACTCTTTCCAGCCAGCAAACCAGTCGTTTGGCCATTTATCCAACAACCCAGCCAGCCAGCCAGTCAGCCAGCCATCTAGCAAACTAGTCAAAAGATGACCCGTGAACCAACAACTAGTCTGCCAGCTATGTATATAAGCTAACATTCCAGCCAGTCAGTGAGCCAGTCAGTCTTCCACCAATTTAGCAAACCAGTCAGTCAGCCAATAAACAGTCAAATCTTTTACCCAGTGAAACAACAAACCAATCTGTCATTTACAGTTTTTCTTAATTGCTATGGCTCATTTTTTGAAACAGTCTTATCTTTCTCTAAACTGCAAGTGCAATTGTCACAGCTGTTTCCTGGGACATCACAACTTTATTGTAGGCTTGCAAAAGGTAGTAACTCACCCAAAACACCAAAATGAAAAGTTGTTTTGTCACGGTATCAGCCGTACTGGTCAAAATGTTTAGACGTTTTTTCACCATGGCAGTCAACCTGGAAATGTTTCTTATATACAAATCTGTGTTTTGTTCTACTTTTTGTTGACACTGACTGTTACTGTATTATACCAGAATGGCAGATCTGTCTACCTTACTGCTGTTGTGTATCGCAAGGAGCTTTTTAGATTCCCATTTCAACAGAGGTAAAAGTTTACTGAAAGTCAATATGCCCACTGTAGTACACAGAAAAAGGATATGCCCATTTGTATGTATACAGTACATATATTGGGCTGCACGGTGGTGCAGTGATTAGCACTGTCGCCTCACAGCTAGAGGGTTGCAGGTTGGAATCCGGCTTGTAGCCCTTCTGTGAGGAGTTTGCATGTTCTCCCTGTGTTAGCGTGGGTTTTATCAGGGTTCTCAGCTTTCCTCCCACAGTCCAAAGACACGCAGGTTAGGTTCATTGTTGACTCTAGACTGCCCGTAGGTGTGAATGAGAGCGTGAATGGTTGTCTGTTTCTATGTGTCAGCCCTGTGATAGTCTGGCTACCTGTCCAGGGTGTACCCCGCCTTCACCAATGTCAAACATCGATCATTTTACATGTGATGGATCAAATGATGAAATACTGTTAGTTAATGTTTCTTCTTTCTTACTGTTTTTTACTGTAGAAGTTGTGAAGATGACAATTTCACTGAGAATCGACTCATCAGTTTTGATCAGCAAGACATGTGCAAGTGGTTATTGTACTGACTCTTTTGCACGCGTGCCAAACACGTGCAATTTGCTTGAATTAATGGAACATTTAAATCTGTTGTGAACAACAAACTATTTGTTCAGAGGTTTGAACTTATTGTTTTGAAAAAAAAACAACAACAATTCTCATTCAAGAATTAAGCCAAAGCGAATGAGAAAAACTGTAAGACAGACAATAAAACAGCTAGCAAACCAGTAATTTAGCAAACCAGTCAGCCAGCCAATAAAACAATCACATCTTTCAATAAACTAGCCAACCAGTACAACAAACAGTCAGCCATATAGAAGCTAAAGAATGATTGTCTTTCAGCAAATCAACCAACCAGCCAACAAACTAGTCAGTCAAAAGATTACCCAGCAAAACAAGAACCACTCAGTCAGTCAGTCAGTCCACCAGCCAGCTAAACATTAATCAACTTTAATTATGCAGCTAGGCAGCAGCTAACATAACAGTCGTACAGTCAGTCAACAAAAATGGATACAGCGTTGCAGGTGGGGTCCCGTTCACTCCTATGAAAGTTGCTTAGTGGCGCATGAAGACAAAATGGCTCGACTTCCGTCTGGAAGAGTACCCGGATCTTCCGGCGTTCTTCTGCATCCAATGGGGCCATTGGACATGCGCAGTAGCGTCCGCTCGGTAACATGACTTGGTTACAGGGTCCCAACGTCATGCCGTCATGCCATCATCACGGCTTGCGCTCCAGCCTTGGTCTATGTCTCATTCACATGAACGGAAATAACTCTGGATAAGCTATTAGTGCGTTTTACAACTTTTAGGACCTAATGATCTAAATAAGGACTATTAGAGTGTTCCTACTGGGGAGTTAATTTACCTAAAAAAAATGATCTGCTGAGTTACAGACGTCTCTTTCCCAATGTAAATCTATGGGAAAAAGTATTTTTGGGCCCAATGGCATCACGTGACAGACACGGAAGTTGTAGTACCGCCGTTTGGCCACACAAATTGGGATCAACGACTGGCGCTCTTCCTGGGGGCTTGCATCGTACATGACACTTTTTGTCAGTGAACCAGAAATGCAGTGTTGACCTACAAATGAAAAATGCAGCCATCACTGTTCCTTTTACCAACTTCACTCAAGATAGTAATTCATAACTTGTCTGAGTTTCCAAACACAAATTGCCAAGTGTCTTATTCAATTCTGGTAAATTTTTTCCTCTTAGAAATGTATAGCCCACTTTTCTACAGGCTGCTGCTTCAGATTTTTGCTCATGGTGGTGCAAGAATTGAGCTAAAACATATATTGTCCATCACCCAGAAGCTCTATCTTCTATCATCTTAAATCTTCAGTAGTCAGTATATTTATGGCATCATTGGGCAAAAATTCCATAATAACCTTTCAGCATATTATAATTCAAGTGTTCTGAGAGATAACTAGACTTCTGCACCTCCTCATGTCTCTGTTTTCAGGCTTTAGAACATCTAGCCCCGTGACGAGAGACTTTGACCAATCACAGGTCATTTCATTGAGAGAGCGTTCCTATTGGCTGTGCTCCAGTGATGTGACCGGAACTTGGCGTTCCTTCAACAGATTTCACAATAGCGGTGCCGTCACAAACGTTCTCATTTTACAGCTAAACCGTCCACTACAAGATGATTCTGAAACATCTGAGGAGAGAAATAGACATTACAGTAACAGAATATTGATTCATATTTGATCAGCGCTGCCTAGTTTGACTGTTTGGTCAGAGTTTGCGAGTGATTGACAGCCAGCTCTCATAGACAGCATAATTTCTTTCAGGTTACCTGTCTCATGTACTACTGTCACCATATAGTGACCGTTTAATAAAAATAACCTTTTTTTTAATCACATTTGCTCCAATCTCGACTACTTCAGTTTTAAATCTAAAAGTTTTAAATCAGAATCTAAAATCTGCAGGCTGCTTTGTTTAAACATGCACCATGTGAAAACTGAAATTATCTTTTCATCTTTTCAGGAAAATGATCTATTATGATATCAGATGTGGCATGACACAGCTCCTCACCACAGCTCTCCGCATTTGCCAATCAACCAATCAAAGTTCTCCAGTTTTGTAATTCATGTTGACATTACCGTCTGACCAATAAGCGGACAGATAGAGGGATAACAACATCACATAGTGTAGATTTCTGACCCCGCCCCCTCAGTGCTGCTTGTCGTTTGACAGTGAGTGAAGTTTCTCTGGAGTCTACTGAACGGTGACTGTTTGAGCCTTTAAATCAGTGCGTTTCTGGCTTCATTTCGACCGCTCCCTCTGGATTCTTCTCTAATGATGGACTAAGCAGTAATCATGGTGGTGAATTCAGTGCACTGGTTTCGTAAAGGTCTGCGGCTGCATGATAATCCGGTGCTGCAGGAGGCCCTGAACGGAGCGGACACGGTGCGCTGTGTTTATATCCTGGACCCGTGGTTTGCTGGCGCCGCTAACGTGGGAATCAACCGATGGAGGTTTGTCATTTAACTTCATTTGTGAAACGTTTACTTTGGTTGTACATGACGCATTATGTGAACACGACGTATCAGGTCGCTATTTATGTGATTTATTGCTCTGTAAATGTGCAACGCTGCCAGTTCAGGTTGCTCGGGCCTCCGCTCCGAGTTAGTCAGCGGCAAGGCCTATGGAAAGGAGGATGGGACCCGCGTCATCACCGCGTCATATCCGGGGGTAATACACATGCGCAGTAAACTCTGGTGTGCACTCGCTGAAATTGAGCCAATCGCAACGCACGACCGCAGCTTCACTTACACTGCGCATGTGTCATACCCCACACCCCGAGACCTGTGTCCCAGCCTCATTCTATAGGCCTTGGCGCTTCGCTTAAAATGGAGAGGATGCTATGCTAAGCACCATAGAAGAAGCTAACATACTTGTGTTTTCTTGTACAGCGGCTAAGTGTCTCCACCGAGCAGAAGGCCTCTTCTACATGTTATCTAACTACTACTGTCCAACGCTGTTTGTAGCGTATACGCAGCAAATAAATCAACATCTCTAGCTCCAGAAGTTCCAGATAAAGCAGCGCCACTATGTTGACTATCACCAGACTCAGCCCGCTGACAGTCTGGAGGAACAAAGTGAAAGAAGGTCGTGGTAATAACACGCAGGTCAAGGCTTAATAACGACATCATATTGAAGCAAGTCGTTGGTTTTAAATGATGTAACGTTACGATGATGTAACGTTACGTTAAGGCCGGATGGCGCAGTAGTTCTGAGAGGTAGAGTTGATGAAGTAGGTCCAGAGTTTATCTGAGTTTATCTTCACCACTGACCAGCACAGAGACACACAGAGCACACCTGGTCAATCAATCAATCAATCAATCTATCTATCTATCTATCTATCTATCTATCTATCTATCTATAGATATATGTATATCTATATATAGATATCTCTGAAAACAGGAGTCGCATCATGTAAATGTGAAAGCTGGTGTATAAGCTATGATGTTACATAATGCACATAGTATATGGCTTTGATAAACATGAAATGTCATGTTCATATCCCATAGCAGTGATATTAGTGTCAATGTTAACTGGTAAATGACTGATTCAATGAGCTACTTAATTAACGTTACGTTACCCTGCCAACATGGTGACATCCTGCAGCTATCTACTGACTACAACAGTGGTATTATGTGACAGGAGTGTCTACATATATACAGTAGACTATACAGTATTTGAATGGGTGTTGTTCTGCAGCTTTTTAAGGGCTCAGTTCATTCAAAACACTAAAAGTCTATCTTGTGGTGGTATCAAGTATCAGATGGTTTTCTTTGCTGAGGTTGACATATTCATGTCTGAGATCTCTGCTGCATCACCACTGACCTTACTACAAGCAGCTTTCATTGGAACTACTTCTACTCAAACATCCCAGTCCAAATGAAAACTGCTCTTCCGGTTGATTTAAAACATTGTTTTTTGGAAAGATATGTTGCTGTTGCATTTTTCAAATGGAGCCTAGTTTGTTAGAGCTTTGACAAGCATATTTTATGACGAGCAGCTTTGTATTGATGGTACAACTTTCAGAGATGGTTATCTCCAAATGTGGGCAAATAAAACCAAATATATATGCGCTGCTTGATAGTGGTTTGCGAGTAAATGTATTTTATGTGATGGCTGAACTGACCCTGTAAGAGAACCTGTTAAGGTAAAACACAGGATGCCCATCTGTATCAACTTAGTATTTTATTATTATTTATTTTTATATATAGATATTGCATTAGTTAAATCAGTTAGATGAGATGAAACAGCCAGCAGCACAGACGGGGGACATGCTCAGTTAGGTTCAGTTTAATCTTGTGCTTCATAACCCACTCTTTCCACAGTCTTGGTGACACGTAAATCATAGTGCTAAACTGCAAGATTTTTGAAATTCCCTGGTTTCAAACTCTAGTTGATTTCAGTATTTTAATTAATCTTGAAGTCTGAAGTATTCATTTAGATAAAGGACCAGCATTCCCTGTGACAGGCAAGTATGAAAACATGGGAATCAACCATGCAGCGATTTCCAGAGACCTCTTGTATCTTCACCAGTCATCCCACAAACTAAAGACAGTTTTTGTCTGAGCCATTGCTTCGTGTCCACTGTAGCTCTAACTTACTGTGGAACCATGATGCTCCTGATGATTGAACACTCTTATTGTGAGGAGACGGGTCTTTAGGACTTAACAAAAAGCATCTTGCATCTTAAAACAAACGTCTTCTACGGAATGGTTGGTTCATGTGTTTTTGCACCCCGACCAGTTTGGTCATTTATGATCTGTAATTTTGTCAGCCGAAATGTATACTGATCAGATATACCTGCACGTGTCTGAAATGAACTTTTTTCACTGCCTGCCACTGGTATTTTTTTTGTTTCTCACCAAAAACTCCATTTTACGAGACTACATTTGAACACATCATGATAACGTTGTAATTTACCTTCAGCCAATAGTCATTTTGCTGAGCAGAGTTTGAACGCCTCATAATAACTCAATGGCACCTCCTTTAACATTAGTAGCTCCGCTATTTAACCAATCGGGGCTGTGCTGCCCACCGACTGCTAACAGCTAACGTTACTAACTCTCCTCCTGCTGATTATAACACAGGTTTGCTGTTCACAGTGAAGCTTTATCAGGGAAAAATAGAGTGCGTCCCCTCAGGTTTAGTAGAGCCATGCTTTTCAACGTTTTTTTTTTCTCTCTGCCGTGGCTCCGGTCCAAAACAAACTGAAACATGATACAGCATGCGTACGCGTCATTGTGCAGCGTAACTGTCGGAAACATCAATAAGAGGAATCCATAGTCACAGAGACATGAGATGCCAAGGAATCGGACAACTATGGTTCTCTATCCATCACTAGCGTTTTCCCTGCCTGCCAAAGTGGCGGGTGTCCTGATGATTTCACCCGCCACTGCCAACAATTTACCCGCATTTGGCGGGTGGCGGGTGCTAATTTCAGACCCTGTACCTGCAATATGCTGATGTCAGCTGATATGTCCGCCTGGCTGTAATTACAGAGGTTGGTGGCAGCCCGTATGAAAGAGTGAATTAATCAAACATATCGACAGAACTTAAATTAGGTCGGTTAGAGAGTCATACTTTTTTGATAACTTATGAATGAATTGCTCGGCTAATCTTGCATTTTAAGAACATTAGAGCAACTCTACCGATGATTGACAGGAGACAGGAACACAGCACCGAGTTCATTGATGAACTGTTCCATGTTCTAAATCTTGACCATTCGTTTTGATGATTTCAGTGAATGAAAGAAAACTGAATAGTACGGTTTCTCTGCCACTCCCCAGAAAAAGAAAACATTCTATAATTATATAATATTGAATATAAATGTAGTCAACGTAGTAATCAATGTGCATGATGCGTTAATATTCACCGAAAACTGCTGTAAATATAATTGATGTTGTCTGTCCCGCTTGAAACCATCCAAACCGACCGACAGCGCAGGATTGTTTGGAGCTATAGAGAGCTGCATGAACCACGTGACCACGTAGCAGCGAGATCAGCGAGTGGCGTAACGCTCTCTTTCAATGGGTAATATTTCTTACTAATTACATTTCTTGTGTGTGTGTGTGTGTGTGTGTGTGTGTGTGTGTGCAGGTTTCTGCTGGAGGCCCTGCAGGACCTGGACAGCAGTCTGAAGAAGCTCAATTCCAGACTGTTTGTAGTCCGAGGGCAGCCCACTGATGTTTTCCCAAGGCTTTTTAAGGTCTGTCTTCCTGCCCACCACCAGTCTGGTTAACCATGTCAAAAATAAACTACCTCCCAGTATTGGCTGAAATTCTGCTTACAGCGCAGTTTGAACTTTTCAACCTTCTGTTGTGCCCAGTAATCATTGCAACGCTTGTTTCGCAACAGACGGTGGCACTAAAATGCATACATAGAGCTGTCAGTGTCTCTTGTATTCATATTGGCGTTGGTTGTTTTTTCCAGTTTACCTCAACATTTGAAGCTTAGTGTCCCACATGAGTGTGCTCCCTATGGATGGGTATCGTTAGGGTTTTATTTAGGGCTGGGATGATTCACTGATTTGATACTATCATGATACTTGTGTGCCGATTCAATATGTATTGCGATCCCATACTGCGATTTATTGCGACTTTTGATAACTTTAACACGAGACAATCACACACTTCTAGGGACTTTTACTTTGAACAATATCTAAATGAATACAGTAAAATGTTTGATTTTCAGCATGTATGCTATACTGAGATGTCCTGGAGTCAAATATATCAGTCATTGTCAGGAATTATTTCCAGCAACCCAAAAATCAAAGAATAAAGACATTTCCCTCACAGATTAGTGGTATTTTCTTTTTCATTTATAAGGGACATGTAATGTTTTATACTTCTGCTGAATATAATCAATCAATCTTATTTCCATAGATGTATTTTGTATATACAGTTCCCTTTGTTAATACCTTATTTTGAAAACCGGATGTAGTCCCACGTGTCTACTTCCTCTAACTTCTCCAAGGTGGTCTCTAGCTCTCCCGTCAGCTCCGTTCTCTTTATCCATCCATGGTCAGCTCCATCGGGGCCGTTTCAATGCAGAGAACATTAATGTCAGTATCTGGGTGCTCTACAGTTGTAGCGTCGGCCCATTTGACCACGGAGATGAGAGCGACAGCCGGCTTTGACCGCACGTTACCGCGATACGATAACGTTTCCTGTCGTGACAGAGTTAGCATGCAGCTTTAGCTCTGCTCTGTCTAGCTCTGCTTTTCCTGTCATTGTGTGAATCCCAAAGTGTTTCCATCCTTTACTGGATGTGTAGTGTTTACCACGCTGGATTTAACATGGGAGGGTGCAGGTCGTATCCACGCGGACCTTTCGCTTTTTTCTTCTTTTTCATTTCGGCTCACCGCGGTTTGTTTTGATTGACGGAAACACAACGGATATGACGTCATGTCACTCAGACTACAACAATAAAAGCGGTAACTTCCTTCTACCTCCACATAGACTCAAATGAAGCAAATAAAAAAATGGCATTAAAAAATCCAATTCAAAATCGTAAAAAAAAAACAATCGTGATACATACAGTAGGTGAACAGACTTTTTTTATCAATACTACTACTACTCTTATTGATAGAACCCATTTTGATATTGATTCTTAGGGGTTCTTTTTCATTACTAAATCATTGCTTTTTAAAATATTCTATAAAAAAAGAATTAATTCAGAACAGGGTTAGAATTTATCTATATTTTAAATTAAAAAAAAAGTACCGCCATGTTTTTAGAATTTTGGCATCGACTTGGTACCGAAGTATCGGTTCACGTGACATCCCTAACGTGACCAATTTTTTTGTTTGGTTTTAACTTTGTTGTACCACTCAGCCTTGCTGCACAGTCTGCTCTGGTCTCACTGCCTTGCTAATACGTTCTTTTTGTCTGTCCCTCATTCTTTTCTGTTTTTCTTTCTCTGCCTCGCTACAGGAATGGAAAGTGACCAGGTTGACATTTGAATATGACCCAGAGCCTTATGGGAAGGAGAGGGATGGGGCCATCATCAAGATGGCCCAAGAGTTTGGGGTGGAGACCGTTGTCAGAAACGCACACACCCTCTACAACCTGGATAGGTTTGTAGCAAACACTCATCATTCATCTGTTAATGTCTTCAATCTAGGTTGGTCATATGAGGGGTGGAAGGAACACAAATGAAATGATAAAAATGGAGGTGATGAAAATGTATGTGAATTGAAAACTGGAGCTGTAAAAGTAGACGTGAATTGAAAAATGGAGTTATAAATTATCAAGTGATTTGATTAATTTAAAGCCGATTTGATTAAAACGGTCATGATATGATGAAAACAGAGCCACGTTTTATCATTTTCACCATCTTACATTCATCATTTATCATTCACAACACAAAATTGCCATTTATCACTTAAGGAAACTGGCCTGAGGGGTGGAAGTATCAAAAATGAGTTGAAGAAAAGGGAAGTGATAAAAATGCTTACAAATTATTAATGGAAGTGATGAAAATGTATGTGAATTGAAAAATAGATTTGATAAATTTTCAGTTGATTTGATAAACTTGATTGACATTTTATTTGAGACAGTGTTACTCTGATAATCAACTGTCGACCGTTCATCACTCACAACACCCAACTGACATCCATCGTTTACAGCACGCAGTTTTTGTTATGGAAGTATTTATGTGTACGAGCGTGTGTGTGTGTAGCAGCTCACATTCATGCTGTAGAGGTCCTCTCAGATGAGTAGCATAGTTCACACTACACGACTTAAGCCCTGATTTTCCACTCACCAACAGTTTTTGGAGCTTCCCGACAAAGGCCCCAGATTAGAGGCAATTTGGCGTCGGCACGGTGCTCGCTGTTCAAAAAACGTGAGCCGAGAGGCTTGCTGATGCATCACCTAGCAGGATAACTGTCTGACCTGTCGGGGAGACACAGCCAATGAGAGTGCAAGACGCAGGTTGAGGGGAGACTTTGGGGAGGGGTCACCTTTAATCATCTAAAAACCTGAGGAATTGGACATTAGCAGCTACATTAAGAGCATTTTATTTTACAAAAGGAAGGAATGGGTTTATTTATGGCTGTATTGAAGCAATTTCATTGATTAAAAATAGTGCAACATTGTATTACATCAAATTCATTGATATTCATTCAATTTTGAATATTTTCTTACAATTTGTTGACATTTATTCACCACCACATGATTAGACAAAATGTGCTTAAATCCCAAATTAAAAAAATAATTATTTTAATTAAAGGGACTGTTTGTAAGAATCAGAAATGTCTTGTTAACAGCGACACCTGTGGCCGTTAAGTCAACTAAAGTCAGCGTCCTGTTGCTCGCGCTTGTGCTCGCTCTACATAGACATGAACGAGTGTCGATCAAAACAGTGAGGAGACATGCGTCAGATGTCGAATTATGGGTTCTCGTGATCTAATCATAGTGTATTACAGACAAACAAGCACACACATGCTACAAATCCTGGGTCCCTGCAAATGTTTGTCCTGAGGAAAAATGGAGCAGATTTTTCTAAGAATTTCTAGAAAATACTGTGATCTCAGTTCTTATGGTTTTCAAACCTACTCTATGCCATCATCTGACCTACAGTTCCACCTGAACACAATCATCAGGTTGCTGTGCCGTTCGTGGAGTACATTCATGCTCCTAAGAGGATGAATCTTTTTTATTTTGGATACTTACTAGCTTTTCTCTCTAGTGCCATCCTCATGACAAAATGTCAACATTGTGCAAAAGATATCTCCTCATCTGTTTGGCAGAATACTATGAGATTTACTGAGCACTTTCATGTTCACAAGCAGATCAGCCCCTTTTCATTTTAGTAATCACATTAGGCTAACCTCAGGACTTGACCATACTTTGTTGTTTTGTCCATCCACAATTTTAGTAATGTGAAGTGCAATGTGCAGTTTAGATTCAAAGGGCCATGTTGACGTATTCTTGTTGCTTAAAGCTGTTGATAATCCTTTAAATTGTATATTCATTCAAGTATTTAATGAAACTGCACCATAACATCATATCAAAGGTTAAGTCTGACTTTTACCTTTTTATATAGGGAAATGTTATACTATTTTCTATATTTGTATGTTCTGCTGGATATTTCTCTTCATTTCTGTCTTTTCTGTATCGCTCACAGGATAATAGAGGCGAACAACAACAGTCCTCCTCTGACCTTTAAACGGTTTCAGACCATCGTGAGCAGACTGGAGTTGCCCAGGCGACCTCTGCCTCCCATCACCCAGCAGCAGATGGACAAATGTCGCACTAAAATAGCTGACAACCATGACCAGCTATACAGTATACCTTCACTGGAAGAACTAGGTATATGTGATTGTTTTTATGCCTCCGCGCCAACGACAGATGTGGCCGGAGGCATTATGGTTTCAGTAGGGGGCTGTCAAAGTTAATGCAAGGTTAATGCAAATCCATTTCAACGCCACTAATTTCCTTTTATTTCTGATGGAGGCTAAATAATGCTCCAAAATTAGGCTGAATTTTGGCGAAGGAATGGCGAGAAAAAACTGGCATGGCCATTTTCAAAGGGGTCCCTTGACCTCTGACCTCCAGATATGTGAATGAAAATGGGTTCTCTGGGTACCCACGAGTCTCCCCTTTACAGACATGCCCACTTTATGATAATCACATGCAGTTTGGGGCAAGTCATAGTCAAGTCAAAGTTTCTTCAAATTTGGCACAAACGTCCATTTGGACTCTAGGATGAACTGATTAGAATTTGGTGGTCAAAGGTCAAGGTCACCGTGACCTCACGAAACAGTTTTTGGCCATAACTCAAGAATTCATATGCTGATTCTGACAATTTCACACAAATGTCTGACAGGATCAAATTATGAAAAGATGACATACAACTGTGAGGTAGTAACTTCAGTTATTACATTTTTTATTTAATATGACTAATAGCTCATGATGCTGATGAGCACTTTAACATGGTCTTTACATTTTGTTGTTCTTAACACCTCCACCCCGTTGATGGGGTTTACTGAGGGACCACTAGAAGACAGAATGTGATTGGATTTATTAATTACTGTTGGTCATACCCTATTAGAAATACAATACCAAATTATTAAATGGAGTTTAGTGCGATATTTCCATCATGCATTAGAGAACAGTTTGCACTTGGGCAAGGTTTGGTTCATTAGATAATAGCTGCTTTATATTTGATCTTTGACCTCTCCGTGTAAATATGTGTCCAGGTTTCAGGACAGCAGGTTTACCTCCAGCTGTGTGGCAGGGAGGAGAGTCAGAGGCCTTGGACAGACTCAACAAACATCTGGACAAAAAGGTAAATCTTTTTAAGTTTGTTTTTTAATGCCTAGTTGTCAACTTATCATATGTAACGGCGTGTCCACACTGGGAATGTCAGGAGCGCGGCTGCGTGCATGACGCGTCTGGTGTTCACACTAGTTGCGCTTCTGCTGCTGCAGCTGCTGCTGTCAGCCCTTTCTTTCTACATAGTTTACCTTTTAATGACCATTTCATTTAATTATAAATGTCATTTATATTTATTTTAGACAGAGAAAGGTTAAGAAACGTGTGGTAATTTGTAAATAATAATAATGATTCACCATTAAAACCCGCCATTTTATTAATTAATGGAGCTCTGCAAGTCACTGCATGTTCTACAACACTGTCCTGCACATATTTCAGAATAAAAACCTTGTGATAACAAATGAAGGAATTCTGTCCACAAAAAAAATGCTTGAGGGCTTTTATTTTTAAATGAAAGCGGGAAGTGTTTCTTTAACTTTTTTTCATGTCTGTCTGTTAAGGTGTGGGTGGCCAACTTTGAGCACCCTCGTGTCAACACTTGCTCTCTGTACGCCAGTCCGACGGGCCTCAGCCCCTACCTGCGCTTTGGCTGTCTGTCCTGTCAAGTTTTGTACTACAACCTCAGAGAGCTCTACATGAAGGTACTGTGGATACATGTCACTCAACCAGAAAGACATCCGTTTACACCAGGGGTCAGCAACCTGCGGCTCCGGAGCCACATGCGTCTCTTCAGCTCCTCTCCAGTGGCTCCCTGGGGATTTTTAAAAATGGAAATGAATAACTGTTCTTTGTTTGCGTTTTCATTTTCATTTATCATTGTTGTAGGTCTATGGTACGACGGTACGACGGAGTATTAGGGCCACATTGAGGAAAAAAATAAATCTGAGATTTCGAGAAAAAAATCCTAATATTACGAGAATAAAGTCATATTATTATAAAGTCGTAATTTTACGTGTTATTTCCTTTTTTTCTCGTAAAGTTATGACTTTATTCTCATAATATTCTGACTTTATTCTCAAAATCTCAGATGTTTTTTCCCTCAATGTGGCCCTAATACTCCATCGTACATTGTCTCTTTGGCCCTCACTGCATTAGACTTATATACTATATACTTAGGCTATAAACTGTGTTACCTTCATCCCAATGATCAAATGTTTTGCGGATGTTGCAAATGTTTTTGTTGCCTAAAATGTCTCTTTTGATAGTAAAGGTTGCTGACCCCTGGTTTATACAAACACACTCTGCTGCCTGTTTGCTCTTTTCTCTGTCAGTTCTAATTATTAATTGCTGTCTTTGACCATCAAATTTGGAGTCAAAACTTTTTAATAGCAATTGTTTTCTCTCTCCTCTGCTGTTCTTTCCCTCTTTCTCTCTCGTGCTCTCCGTCAGCTCCGTAAGCGTTGCAGTCCTCCTCTGTCTTTGTTTGGTCAGCTGTTATGGAGGGAGTTCTTCTACACTGCTGCCACCAACAACCCAAACTTTGACCGCATGGAGGGAAACCCCATCTGTGTGCAGGTGCGTCTTTGCACCACTCTATTCAAAAGAAGAGGTTCACACTTATCAGGGAGGAAACTGGTCAACAACCATTATTTTTGGTCATAAAGTTGTCAACACTCTGGCCTGTGGATATGATGCTAACAACTGTCTTCTACAGGGGTGTTTGTGAGACAGATGTTAAAATAGACATTTAATAAAAAGGGCAACAACTCAAGACTGCGGTGCCAATGTAAGGTTCCAACTCTGAACTACTCACATACTCACGGTTATGTGTTTTACCACAATACATTTGTAGTATACTGTGTATTAACATACAAAGTACTGTATTGGCCTAGATTGTAATGGATGTATTAGCATCCAGATTTCATGGGGGGTTAGAACTATAAACATTTTTCAAGGCAGGTGAATATGTCAACTCCATTCAACCTAACCCTGGCCCAAATTTGAATTATTTGAGTACCCCTGGTGATTTCAAAGCTAGATCTGGGCTTGGCATTATTCATCTAAATGTCAGAAGTTGACTTCTTAAATTGGATCTAGTGAAAATCTGGGCCAAATCTTCTGATACTGATATTGTTGTTTTGTCTGAAACATGGCTCAACAAATCCATCACAGACAATTAAGGGTTACAATGTTTTTCTTTGATACCATTCTATCATCAGCATCTCTCAGCAGACAGTTTGGAAATCTGGTTCACCACTGGACCCTGTATGCTGCTGCTAAATGGCCATCTCTGTATGTCCACAGACTTTCACATAAGTTGGCTCTTATACTGTATATAAATCGCTCCTTGGACTGGTTCCTTCTAGGGGTGTAACGATCCGTTTTTACTACGATACAATTCAATTATTTGAAATCGATATAATAACTTTTTTTGCCAAAGTTTCAATCAGTGTGACTGTGAATTAAATATGTGATACTGGACAGAGCAGGTCAAGATTCCTCAAAGTTTCTCTAGTAAGGGAATCAAGGATAAATTAATTATGGATATGAACAAGTAAACAACAATTAATGGCAAATACATACACCTTTTATTAGAAAATAATAAAACGTGCAACTGCAGGACCTGCTGATTCAGTTCTCAAGATACAAGGCAGTGCAATATTTAACAGAAAATATAATAAACCAACTTCTATTCAAGTTAAATGAGCAGTGGTTTAACCTGCTGCTTCTGTTCTCATTTTCAATATAAACGGTAGATCAATAATACAGAGATTAACCGCTGATAGTGATCAAACAGCTGATAGTGATCAAACAGCTGATAGTGATCAGACAGCTGATAGTGATCAAACAGCTGATAGTGATCAGACAGCTGATAGTGATCAGACAGCTGATAGTGATCAAACAGCTGACAGTGATCAGACAGCTGATAGTGATCAAACAGCTGACAGTGATCAAACAGCTGATAGTGATCAAACAGCTGATAGTGATCAGACAGCTGATAGTGATCAAACAGCTTGGGACAGAATCATTCCTCTACAAACGCTGTTTAAATAATCTACTGATAGTAATCAAGTAGTCCACCTACAGGGTCTTTTCATACATGAAAACATACGGAGAAACATTTTAAAACTCTGTTAGACTAACATTAGCTGAATCTCTGTTTTGTTTTTTACTTTACTCCCGTGATGCTTCGCCTCGCGGACCGTCTGCTCTCTGGCTGGATACGTGAGGCTGATGCTACGTGCACATAGATATCTTGACGGGGAAAGGAAAGTCATTTTCTCTGAATGAAAAAACGACAGCGCACAGGGAAAGCACCTGTGGGTGAAGCCGCACTCGTCTCATGCAGATCGGTGTCCGTCTCCCTCCACGCCGCTACCTCTCACGTGAGAGAGCGAGGAGTCCAGTGCACTGTTCGTCTGCATGCACACCATGGATGTGTCTGGAGAGTGAACCGGAGTGACGTTTAACATTTCTTTACTAATAAAAGTGCTAAAAAACACTTTCATATAACGTTTGTTGTCCTTAAGTACAAGGTGCAAATCCTTAGCATCCATACAATCGATTTCATATCGATATATGTCTCCAATGAAGGACAACTTGCCGTGTACCTATCGATGTAGTTGGATCGTAGGAATATAAATCGATACATGGATGTAGCAGATGAATCGTTACACCACTAGTTCCTTTGTATCTGTGTACATACATGTGCACAAACCAAAATCAATATGGCCTGCACTTTCACAATATTCTCCAGATGTTGGTCCCATCTAGGTTGAAGTGATTGTTCTTGAATTTCTTACTGAATTGTTTTGAGATTGACCTGTTTGTGCATTATAGCTGTTTTTGTGTTGCGTACAAACTGGTTGTCATGCTCGTTCACTCGTGGTGTGTGACGGTTGTATTTGTCTGCTTGTGTTTGTTTTTATTGTTGTAACAATGTCTGTGCTGCCCTCTGGGCCAGGTCACTCTTGGAAAAGAGATTTTAATCTCAATGAGTTTTTTACCTGGTTAAATATAGGATATCTATATCTATAGATATAGATATACACACTAAAGGCCCATGCTGTTGAAATAACGCAAGAGTATTAAGACTATGCTGATATTTAAAAAAAAAATCATTGAACCCAAAACACAATATAAACTTGTTAATCACACTTTAGCATCCCTGAAAAACAGTGTCACATACACATTTTGTCAAAGTAAAAATCACTCTTAACCACCAATTTATACCGCAGGACACAAAAACTGTCTTCTCAAACCTATAATTATACAATGGTGATTAAAACAGTAATAGTACTAATGCATTAATAAAAGAAAACTCATGCAGATGTGATTACTGATTACTGAATTTGTAGTTAAATTCAGGTAACAGGTACTACTGTACCGGTGTAGTGTACCAACCACCTATAGCACTCCAAACATACCCAGCAGAGGTAACCGCTAATTGTTTTCAGAGCTAAATAAAGTAAGAATTAAAGTTACTAAGTAGTCTCCTCTTGTAGATAGAAAGAAGAATATATAGTTAATATCTCTTTCCTATGTCATACGATTGTTTCCAGATCCCATGGGACCAGAACCCAGAGGCACTGGCCAAATGGGCCGAGGGTCGGACCGGTTTCCCCTGGATCGACGCCATCATGACCCAGCTGAGACAGGAGGGCTGGATTCACCACTTGGCCCGACATGCCGTGGCCTGTTTTCTCACCAGGGGAGACCTGTGGATCAGCTGGGAGAGCGGCATGAAGGTAGGACAGAGATGTTTTTGATTTGGTCGTCTCAAACACAAACCCAGTGCCCGTCTGGTTTGTGCAGCATCAATGTCTTTTTGTGCTCAGTTCCCTGTAGGACCAAATGATAGTATGAATGTAAATTTTGTATCTGTGTGTTCCTCCAGGTGTTTGAGGAGTTGCTGCTGGATGCAGACTGGAGTGTAAACGCTGGAAGCTGGATGTGGCTGTCCTGCAGTGCTTTCTTCCAGCAGTTCTTCCACTGCTACTGTCCTGTTGGCTTTGGAAGGAGAACTGACCCGTCAGGAGACTACATCAGGTAGATCTTATACTGCTCCTCCTACATTATTTCCTACCATACCACATCATTTTACACTCGGGGGAGAAGGGGATGATATTCCAAGAGTTTAGAGTCCTACATTTACAAGAAAAAACATACATATACACTCTAAGATTAAAGTGGCACATTTACGAGAAAAAAAACTTGAATATTCTCTGAGATTCTAAAATCATAAATTTACAAGAAAAAAACTAGTGGAGTGCAGAACCGTGGTAACGCCAGCCGCCGTCTGAATGAGGCTGCTCCTAAAGTAGTGTCATTAAATTCAGAGAGTATCTCCTCACAGTCTGCTGGCTGTCCGTTCTGTGTGTGTGCTGTTCATCCTGGACACCTGGACGCTGGCTTTGGAAATGGAAAACAAACAAAGGATGGGACCGAGCCACTAGGTCCCGAATGCCCTTGTTTTTTTTTTTTCAATCAAAGCTTCTCTTGAGGTTTTCGAATGATGCTTTGAATGTCTGTCATCATATTTTTGATGTTTTTTTTTTTTTTTGACCGCAGTGAAAATGTTGTTTTTGAAAGGCGGAACACCAACAAGTATGGATTGGAGCAGAATACATGTTTGTAAATGATTGTATCTATATTTTTTTTCAATCAATTTTGACTTTTGGACTTCAGACTGCGACAATTACAGAGACGAGGAGCGCCGCCATGCTCGGTGTGAGTGTGTGTGTGTGGGTTTGAGAGCGACATGAGACAGAGAGAGGAGAAGAGAAGATGGACTATTGCACAGAATGTTTTGGTATGGTATTAATAATAATTCAAATGTCAACGTTATGAATGAAGCTTCAAACTATTCAGTAGGCTACAGCCCTACAGGCCATACAACGCTATGTTAATTTGACAAACGCAGAATTCGGACCAACCCGCCTATTATTTTTTTTTAAACCTCTTCATTCAACTTTTTTTAGTTATGTCAAATGTAGGATATTATATGGTTTCAACCCTACATCCAGTAGTTGTTATAAGGCCAGAATTCTGCAATATTAACGGCCATATTGGCCGTCAAAAAAAAAGTCTAGCGTAAACCCTGGTCATGGTAAGGATGACCTCTGAGCAAGGCGAAGGTCCTGAAAGATACATATACGTGTTTTAGTTTATGTTCTTTCTTTATGTGGCGATCAGCGCCTTTAAGGATGCACCTCCCTACATCACACGTACACCCCTGGATGGATGAATGAGGCGCTACAAAAGAGTATGGCATACTCACAACAAGCCCCCAGGAAGAGCGCCGGTCATTGATACCAATTTCCGTAGTGGCCAAACGGCGGTACTACACCTTCTGTGTCCATCACGTGATGCCATTGGGCCCAAAAAGACTTTTTCCCATAGACTTCCATTGGGAAAGAGACGTCTGTAACTCAGAGGATCATTTTTTTGAGGTGAATTAACTTCCCAGTAGGAACACTCTAATAGTCCTTGTTTAAATCATTAGGTCCTAAATGTTGTAAAACAGCTGAATCCAGAGTTATTTCCTTCCTCCGTTCATGTGAATGAGACCTAGACCGAGTCTGGAGCGAGGGATGGGAGGAGGAGTTAAAAAGCCGTGTGACCAAGTGGACGCTACCGCGCCTGCCCCATGGGCCCAATGGATGCGGAAGATCGCCGGAAGATCCGGGTACTTTTCCAGACGGAAGTCGAGCCATTTTGGCTTCATGCGCCACTGAGCAACTCTCATAGGAATGAACGGGGCTCTGCCTCCAACGCTGTATCCAGTTCTCTTTCTACATCCATGAGTCTCAAGCGTTGACACACACCAGGAAGTGGTTAGCCGTCCGGGAAGCATCCGCTGTTAGCCTGCCAACCCCTGGCAGCATGTCAAAAAGTCTGCAGTTTGGTTAGGCCGCTCATCCACCACGCCATTCACCCAGCAACGGCCGCTCATCACCCTGGCCGCCTACTCCCATGAGCCCGCCCCCTCGTCTGGATCGGAGCTCAGGAGGTAACGCAGCTAGTTCCGGTGCAAAGACCCGGAGCTGCTCCTCTGTTACGAGGGCTCACTCTGCTTCAAATTTAGGGAACATTTGTATTCGGGAAGACTGGTAGGAACCCAGACTGAACGGAGAACTCCTGTTCATTGACACAGAGAGCTAACTGTTGGGGGCCGGGGGGACGTTGTGTGTTTAATGCTTGTATTGTGCTACTACTGGCTTGTGTGTACATGATTCAGGGGGCTGGTAAACTGTGTCAGATCCTTTGTAGGGGTTTGTTGGCTGCTTATTTACAATTGCATTTAGTCAGACTGCGACTCTGACTGGCATCCCGGCCTAACAGCCAGCGATAGCTACACTTGTTTTCTGAGTATAATGTTGACATTGGTATGGATTGTACTTTATCCTCATGTTAGGTTTATGGGTTATAAGGTAAAGCCTTAAGATTGCGGCTTCGGATGTCCTCTTTGACGGACAGCCTGTGAGCGAGGTGAAGATCCTGAAAGATCCATACAGCTGTTTTCTTTCATGTTCTTTTTTTAACATAAATAAATAGTAATGTTGTAGACGTCACAGGGAAGTAGATACGTACACAAAGACGTGTCTTTTATTCCTGCACAACTAACACCTTGAGCAAATTTCTTCAAATTTGGCACAGACGTCCACTTGGATTCAATGATGAACTGATTCGATTTTGGAGGTCAAAGGTCAAGGTCACTGTCACCTTACATTCGTCCCATTCTTGTAAAAGTGATATTTCAGAAATGCCTGTAGGGGATTTCATTATATCTGGCATACACATCCCACTTGGACTCAAAGATGAACTGATTAGAATTTGGTGGTTAAAGGTCAAAGGTCACTGTGACCTCACAAAACATGTTTTTGGCCATAACTCAAGAATTCATATGCTAATTATGACAATTTCACACAAATGTCTAACAGGATCAAATGATGAAGTGATGACATTTTGGACAGATATGAAGGTGAACTGCAACTGGTTGGCGGAGGCATACAACCACATGGCAGTCGTTTTAGTTTTCTCCAATATTTGTGAATTTAATCCCAGAGAATTTCTGAGATTATTCTTTTTCTAGGAAATTTATGATTTTATAATCTCAGAATAAAATTTATGAGAAAAAACTTTGAATATTTTACAGATTTTTTCTTCTCCCCTCCTTATGGCCCTAAAACACCGTAGTAGTTTCCTCCATGTTAGCTGTAATCTGACTGGATTATGCCTTTTTAAATGTCAGCAGCAAATAAGATTACAATTCTAATAATTTGAATTTTTCTTTTGAAATCTCCTGCAGGCGTTACATCCCCATCTTGAAGGACTATCCAAACCGGTACATCTATGAGCCGTGGAACGCTCCGGAGTCGGTGCAGAAGGCAGCCAACTGTGTGGTGGGAGTGGATTACCCCAAACCTATGATCAACCACGCAGAGGGCAGCAGGCTCAACATTGAGAGAATGAAACAAGTCTACCAGCAACTCTCCCATTACAGAGGACTCAGTAAGTCAACTAACTTCTCTCTCTCTCTCTCTCTGTCTCTCTGTCTCTCTGTCTCTCTGTCTCTCTGTCTCTGTCTGTCTCTCTCTGTCTGTCTCTCTCTGTCTGTCTCTCTCTGTCTCTCGCTCTCTCTCGCTCTCTCTCTCTCTCTGTCTGTGTGTGTGTCTCTCTCTCTGTGTCTCTCTCTCTCTCTGTGTCTCTCCCTCTCTCTCTGTCTCTGTCTCTCTCTCTCTCCCTCTCTGTGTGTATGCGTGTCGGACTCTCAAACGTCGGTCTGAACAAGTTTTCATATATTCAATAATAATTTGGCACTGAGATATTGCTTGTACTTGAGCCTGTGGTCATCATATATATATATATATATATATATGAACTGGAAAAGCAAAGTTCAGAAACTTGTGTTTGGTGGATTATTTCTCTGTTGTTCCAATGCTAATGGTCATTGTATTTTACATGGTTGGAAAGCCTGTTTATTTACCTTCACAATGATGTCCAACTTGTAAGGATCATGCATTTGTGGGATGAGCAGCACAGCTGATTATGTGGGTAGAGCCCAAGAAAAATGTTCCAAAATGCTCCGTCAATGGTAAACAGTGTATTCTCCTGTTGGTGTTGACTCTTGTTGTCATCTTGGAGGATGAAGTTAGGTCCCAGATTGTGGAGATATGGGATCGCCACTTGCTGCAGAATCTCATCCCGATATCTCACTGCATTGAGATGGCCTTCAATGATGACAAGCCTTGTTTTGCCAGTGAGGGAGATGCCCCCCCACACCATGACACTGCCCCCACCAAAAGCTGTTACTCCATCGGTGCATCAATCAGCATAGCGTTCTCCGCGTCGTCTCCATACTTTGACCCTGCCATCCAACTTTGGCAGACAGAACCTGGACTCATCACTGAACATGACATTCCCTCACATGTTCAGGTTCCATTGTCTGTGTTGTCGACACCAGCGCAAACGGGCCTGATGGTGAAGGGCAGTCATTGCAGCTTCCTGGTATTCTTATGAGCTCTGAGATTGGCTGTGTGCATTCTGTTCTTGACCGTCTGATCAGAGATCTGTATGCCATAACGTCCTGCAAACCTTGCCTGCAAACATCTGGAAGCCAGCCTACGGTTCCTCAGTGCTGTAAGGGTGATGAACCGGTCTTCCTGGGGTGTTGTCTTCCTGGGACGCCCACTTCACGGTCTGTCTTTTACATCACCGGTTTCACGGAACTTGGCCTTCAGTTTGGAGATGGTACCAGGGCTGACTCCAAATAATGCTGCAACTTGGTTTTGCGGAACACCAGCTTCAACTTGCCCTATCGCATGAGCCTTATCCAGATTAGAACGTGGCATGACGATGCTTGGAGCAGACACCAAATGATCACTTTAGTAGGGTGCAGCACTCAGCAGGCCCCATGCACACAGGTGCTGCACCTGGAGCTCAAAACAAGAGTCAACACCTACAGGAGAATACTCTGTTTACCATTGGCAGAGGATTTTGGAACATTTTTCTTGGGCACTACCCACATAATCCGCTGTGTTGCTCATCCCACAAATGCATGATCCTTACAAGCTGGACATCATTGTGAAGGTAAATAAACAGGCTTTCCAACCATGTAAAATACAATGACCATTAGCATTGGAACAACAGAGAAATAATCCACCAAACACA
>CAKAOI010034311.1:0-72329 GCA_916701655.1 Sebastiscus albofasciatus | reverse complement strand
TGTGTGTGTGTGTGTGTGTGTGTGTGTGTGTGTGTGTGTGTGTGTGTGTGTGTGTGTATATATGTATATATGTATGCGTATATGTACAGAGAGACAGAAAGACAGACAGATACAGATTTTTTTCTTTGGTCTTAGCACTTTTGTGTCGATACATTTAACATTGACCGCTGTTTGTGTCAGGTCTACTAGCATCAGTACCAACGATCCAAGAGGAAGCAGAGCCACCAATGACCGATGAGTCCCAGACCAGCAGTGGCCCTGGTAGGAGGAAACACAAG
Source organism: Sebastiscus albofasciatus (assembly GCA_916701655.1). NCBI lineage: Eukaryota > Metazoa > Chordata > Actinopteri > Perciformes > Sebastidae > Sebastiscus > Sebastiscus albofasciatus. Next base: position 72,051 of record CAKAOI010034311.1, on the reverse strand, counting down.
CTAGATTCTCATTTTCCTGTGGAGGATGTGGAAAGTGTTATCTTAATTCTTACTCAGGTACATGTCACAGTCAAACTGTATCAAATATGTGCTTATCATTATCTCCTGTTTTCTTAGACTCTCCTCCCAGAAGTCCTGCTGAGTGTGAAGCAGCTGGCTGCTCTACAGCTCCTGATTCGTCCACAGTTTGTCCATCCTCCACCTACGCCCCATATCCAGACCTGGAGGGGGCAGTGAACAGTCACCCATCACAGACGCCCTGCGCCTCCTCAGGCACACACACACAGCCCTCTGCAGCCATAACGTCTACATCCACCAGCCATCCCCTGTCCACAGCAGCTCCTCCGTCCCCAGCCTCAACTTCAACCCAGAGCAGTCTGTCAAGGTCCAAACCCTCCTCCCCTTCCTCTTCATGTCCCACCATGTCCCTGTCCCCCAGTCCGGCCATGACCACGACTCAGCCCTCCTCTCTGGGGCAGAGGAGGAAAGGCCTCGTCCGTAAGATGCGGCGCAGCCAGAGGCAGCCAGGGCGACACAGCAGCACTCCAGCAGCCAGGGAGGAAGAGATCAGAGCAGAGGAGGAGAGGAAGGACGTGGGAGGGGAGGAGAGGATGGAGGAGGACTTTGAGCAGGATGAGGAGAGAATGGAGGAAGAGACAGCAGGACATCAGCATTGATACAAGGTACAACATCCATTATTTTTATTAACCTTGAGCATCTAGAAACAAACATGTAAAAAGAGAATGAAGGTAATGTATAAAACATTTTCTAGAGGACATGATTGATACATATGACTACATTGCCTTGGTGTTTCGATATAACTGCTACTATAAATAACATAGCCTCAGCAAAAGGCCGTGCTTTTTCTGAAATAAGCTTATTTGCTCTCTTTTTATTTGGTCTGCGGGGGCCTTGGTTGGTAGGATGAGGGTTAAGAGGGAGATGAACAGATTGATATCGGAAGAGATTAAAATATCACAAAATTCTTTATAATTGAAACAGTTCAAAAAGCTGGCTTGCTAACTTGTCAGTTTGGCGGGCTAGAGCTAGAGCTAGGATGTTACCGGACAGCTCACAGCTACATGTATAGTGGCTCCCCACCTAGCCCCGCTTCCAGAGTCAGTAATCCCTCCTAAAACAAATAAAACAGGCTCCCACAGCTCCTAAACTCTAAAGTATCTTAATAAAGCTAGGTCACATACTGTATCAGACACCTACCACCTCAGTGTGGTAGATGAGTCTCGGTGCAGTGTCTGCAACATTATATGAAATGTTGCTTCATCAGAGTTACACGACTTTCTTCTGGTTTCTCTTTCAGATGGAGATCAGAATCTTCAAACATCCATCACAGACAACTGGACCATAAAGACAGACGAGGGAAAGGGTTGTGGATATGTGGGCAACATAAGCATATAAGCATGCACACAACGCAAGTGGAAGCAGTACAAAAGCATTTTACTCATATTTACTCCAGCCAGAAGGAAATGGAAATACTGTCTAAACAAGTATTTACATTGAATTATTCTATTTAAAGAGAAGCTCCATGAAAAGCAATTAGCCATTTGAATATTTTCAAACAGAACCAGTCCAGAGTGGTGGCAAATGAGTCAAAAGGCATTCTGGAGGTCATGAACCTAAAAAGTCTTTAAGATGAGTAATGAGTAATCGTCTCTTGTACAGTTCATCTCTGACACACACACACACACACACACACACACACACACACACACACACACACACAGCTAATGACAGGGTTCCTATGCATAATGGAAATGATGGAATTAGATTTTTTAGTCATTTCCTGGTCTGTATAATTCTAGAAAAAAGAAAGGAGATTATGGAAAAACATTTCTGTTTCCAGACTGTTGCCCCTATTCACTTCTCCAAAATATAAAATTCATAATTTATACAAATAAATAGATCCATACAAGCAGCAGAGCGTTTTTCATGGCGTTTGGAGCAGCCAAAATGTTTCCCACTGTGTGAGAGAGCACGGGCCAAAGCGAGGCCAAGGTTAGAAGTAGGCTACGGCGTGTGACTGAACACACGCTCCTACGCAGAGCTGCTTCTACGCCTGTACGTCACAGTCGGGGCCAGAGCGTCCGTATTGGCGAACTAGGCAATTACCACTTTGGTGGCATTCATCATAAACAAAATAACAATAATAATAAAAAAGTAAACAGTAGCAGCAATTGCAGGCCGATGGTACAGAGCAGAATGTGCCTATCAGACTGAGCTGTTGTTGTTGAAATCTCATTGACTCAGTCATTTTCACTGTGAGCGTGAGGAACTGTGACTCGTGTTCCAGCCCACCTCAGCAAGCTTATACAACCTGAGGAGGTTTCATCCACTATGACAAAGGTCATCAACATCATCACATTCTCTTTATACCACAAAAACTCTATTAGTGGTCAAATTACTGCCCAAAATGATTGGGCTCGCTCCCGACGGACGATTGTATAACGGGCATTTCCATCTCAAAGTCCTGGGATGGATTTCTGTCCCAGTCTGTCCCAGTCTGTCTCAGTCTGTCCCTGTTGCTAATAGAGCAGCAGAAGTTCATGCATGGGCCTGGTCACAGCCTGCAAAACAGCTCTGCCCCAAGTGCAAGATGTTTGACAGGGGAGCATTGTCCAACCCTCTATGTAGGGCTGAGGACTGAGCAGCCACAACGGGGGGAATTGCAAGTTTTCCGACGGCCGGCTTGACGATCCCAAACACAAAGCCTGGTTGGTTAACAATTCCAAATGGGAAAAGAAAGCTGGATGCAAACTTTGTGTAAAATCTTGTCACAGCATCCTCCCCAAGTCACAAAGTCAAATATGTTCTGAAAAATCTAGAGAGAAGACTGGACATTTTAGTCTGGAAAGTCTGGAATTTTGAAATGTCAAATGTGTAGGAACCCTGTAATAAAGAGCAACATAATGCAACTCTTACACACCATATCCACTTTGAACACAAATGAAGTGTATTTTGACATTTTGCAGTAATGAATTGATGTAACTGTGATGAGAGTTCTGAGATTTAGTCCCAGAGTGATGGTCTAAACCGGTTCATTCTTTCTGAGCGGTCTTATTTTGAGGCATGCAGGAATACTGCTAGAGCTTCAGACACATCTACTAACCTTCAGTGAAATGTATTCAACCTCACTTTGTGTTGTAGCTCCCTTCGATGTACAGTTGTGGACATTTTTGGGCTTGCTTTAAGAGCCACTCATTTATAGGCAGGTGGGAAAACAGTGATGGAGAAAGCTCTCGTTAATGTCTGACTTGTATTTGTTTTAAAGCCACTCCTGGCCCCGAGGTGTTCATGTGGCCCTGATGATTTTACAACGTTAACACAAAAAGAACCCCTAAAGAACCTGATTGAAACTCTACATGTTAATATGTAAATGCCTGATGTGAATGTTTTGGTAAATATCTGATATTTTTGCTAGCAGCAATAGGCCAAGTCAAGACCTTCTGTGAGAGCAGCTTTTATCCCTCTGGCAATAGAAACTAATGCTGCTGTTTTGGAATGAATGTAGAGAAAAACAACTGGCTGGTTCCCACCATATATTTATCAGAGTTTGTATATAAAATGTGTAAAACCATAACCTGTCTGCTTTACTAATGGTCCGATGAAGGGGGTTTCACAAAGGCTTGTATCTTGTCATGCTTGGATGTTTCTTACCAGAAGCATCCACTAGAGGGCAGTATAATCTGTACATTTACTAGGGCTGACACTAAAGATTATTTTCATAAATGTAGATATAGATTAAAGGACCACTACGTGTACAGTATAGTGAAATCTGCCCGTTATCCTTTCAAGGTGTCTTTAAATGTCCCGTTTTGTCAAGCCAACAGTCCAAAACACCAATATATTCAGTTTACTATCATATAAAAAAGGGAGAAGCAGTAAATCCTCACATCTGAAAAGCAACAGCTTTCTTGGCATTTTTATTTGATAAATTACCAAAACATTGAATCGATTATTAAAATAGTTTCAGATTAACTTTCGTGTCAATAAACTATTGATTAATTGACAAACGTTTCAACAATAACATGTGCTATATCATCCAGTTTAACCTCTGGATTCCAAAAAGTCATTTTAAAAGGTTCTACAGATTCAGTCTTGGTAGCACTAAATATTTTTAGTTTACTAAACACACACAAAACCATCTGAATTCTACAAGAATGTATCTTTTTTCTTATAAAATTAGCAAATATCAGAAAATTGACAGTTAAGGTTAGAGTTAGCCATTTCATCCTCTCCACTTTCTTTCAACGTCAACTTTTGACATTTTTCCACGTCAGCCTTGCAGAATAAGAAGCCATGATGTCAGTTTGACTTTGTGAAATCCCCTCAGTGTTGCCTGGATGGGTCCAGGTTCCCCCACGGAGGGATCATAGATTGTTAAGAGAAACTTCACAGCCCTTGCAAGTGCCGCTGTTTTGTTGGTGTAAAGACAAGTGGGAACTGTGAATTTTGAATCCTACAAATGTAAAAAAGGCAAACCAGCCGGTGGAAGTCCCAGTCCAAGCTCCCAGGGGGGTTGAACTGGTCTGACCACAAGTCAGAGAAGCCCACTTTTTCTGAACACAACACAAGCTCTGTTGGGATGCTTGTGTTTTGCTGTACATTCCAACTAACAACAGTATGATGCTCTGCGGGCACGGGGGGAGAGGGAGGTGGGGGGTCTGTCTGAGAACTGTGGGGCCATGTGTATATTTATTTGTTTTGTATTGTACAATAAGAGTTTATTTTCATTAAAATTGCTGAAGGAATTGTGATTGAAATGGGAGCTTATGTTGTGTTTTCTGTTTGTGCTACAGTGAGTGGTTAGGTCAGGGGTCAGCAACCTGCGGCTCCAGAGCCACATGTGGCTCTTCAGCTCCTCTCCAGTGGCTCCCTGGGGATTTTTAGAAATGTAACTGTTCTTTGTTTACATTTTCATTTTTAATTATCATTGTTGTAGGTCTATGGTAAAATAAATCTGAGATTTCGAGACTAAAGTCATAATATTACATACATTTTTACTAGAAAAAAAGTTGTAATATTATGAGAATAAAGTCATAATATTATAAAGTCGTAATTTTACGTTTTATTTTATTTTTTTCTCGTAAAGTTATGACTTTATTCTGGATTTTTTTCCCCTCGATGTGGCCCTAATACTCCATAGTTCATTGTCTCTTTGGCCCTCACTGCATTAGACTTATATACTATATACTTAGACTATAAACTGTGTTACCTTCATCACAATGATCACATGTTTTGCGGCTCCGGACAGATTTTTTATTTTTCTTTTGGCCTTAAATGTCTCTTTTAATAGTAAAGGTTGCTGACTCCTGGGTTAGGGGAATGAAAAGCTGATTTGATTACTCCCCCCACTTTGTCTGTCGCCTGGGTAATTGAACTGGGGAGTCAAAGAACTACCACAATGAGCCATATCTAGTTCCTCAAAGGAACATAATATCAAGACGTACATAAGCGAGCTGTTCACATGAAGTCACAGCCACCGTGACTGTCGGGACGGCCAAACATTTCAATAATCAGCTGGTGATTTTGCCTCATTGGGATTGGAGCACCGGGCCGTGTGCAACTCCAATCGGTAACCTCCGGCTCAGAGAGGGTCGGAGCCTCGGCGGGTGGAACCAATCTCGTCTCATCCTGATTTCCATAAACACACTACCAGAGCAGATTAGACAAATGAAGAGGTTTTTGTACCCTAATAAACACAACTATCACATTAAAACCCCGACAGGACATCGGCCAGTACGTTTTCTGAACCCTTCTCGTGGTGAGTTTCTAAGTTGTACTCTTGCACGAACAAAGCCCACCGTATGAGCCTCTGATTATGACTGTACATGCGGGACAGGAAATCGAGAGGGTTACGATCAGTGAAGACTGGCTCCCTGTGTATTTTTAGAAATGGAAAAGAATAACTGTTTTTTGTTTACATTTTCATTTTTATTTATTCAATTCAATTCAATTCAATTTAGTTTTATATAGCGTCAAATCACACAATAATAGCACAGCAGCTGTAATAACTAATACAAGGACTAATGACAAAAACCAAGGTTTCAAGGTGCCCAAGTTATAGATGCAATCCTTCATCCGCAGCAGAGGATAAGAGTCCGGAACAGTGGCGGCATTTACTTTACAAAAATCGGTTATGAACCGAGGGGAGCCATCAGGTTTAGCCTCCTGAAGGCACGGAGAATTCCAGGGGCTGGAGCTGGATGTAGCTAAGCCGTTTTGAAGAAGAGTCTGTTTGATTTTTCATCATCACACGCTTAAAGGTTCCATATCATGCTCATTTTCAGGTTCATACTTTTTTTTGTGTTTCTACTAGAACATGTTTACATGCTGTAATGTTGAAAAAACACTTTATTTTCCTCATGCTGTCAGCCTGAATATACCTGTATTCACCCTCTGTTTGAAACGCTCCGTTTTAGCGCATTTTGACAGAATTGCGAAGGAATTGCAACGGAATTGCGATGCTAGGCAACAGCTTGGGTCTATGTTTTACTTCCTGTCAGTTGATGTCATTCACATACACTGCAGTCAGGAATAAACTGGTACACATTTAGAATGTTTACGTTTAAAACCGTGTAAAGGGTCTAAATATTGTAGATTTGTGACATCACAAATGGACAGAAATCCTGACAGCTTGTTTCAAATGCAGAGTTTCTGAATACAGGCTGTGTGTATTTCCCTGTGGATTGAGTGTTTCAATACTTTCACTATAGTTATATAGGACTTAACCCTGCTTTATAATAAAAAAACATGAAAATCTCACTTTTTTATAATATGATACCTTTAACTGGGTTCACGTGGTATGGGTGTGGCTTAATTGGCCTGGCTTCTTTTACATCAACTAACCCTAACCCGTAGAACGCCATTAAAGCATCAGTAGGCGAGATTGGAGCAAATATGATTAAAAAAAGTTATTTTTATAAAACGGTTGCTATATTGTGACAATAGTACATGAAACAGGTAACCTGAAAAAAACCATGTGCCTCTGTGTCCTCCGGAGGAAAACAAGCAGTCAGAGCTGATCTGAGGTCTGCTGTCCAGCTGCCGTCTATGACAGCCGGTTGTCAATCACTCGCGATCTCCGACCAAACGTTCAAACTAGGCAGCGCTGATCAAATATGAATCAATATTATGTTACATTAATGTCTATTTCTCTCCCCAGATGTTCTCAGAATCATCTTGTAGTGCACGGTTTAGCTGTAAAATGAGAACGTTTGTGACCCGGCAGCCATTGTGAAATCTGTTGAAGGAACGCTAAGTTCCGGTCACATGACCGGAGCAATATTTTATTCTTTTGCCTTCATTGCATTCCATATATAAATGTCCTATATGAATGCATCAAATGTAATGATATAATATACAAATTTCAATAAAAACAGATTGGACTGACTGAAAAACAGCATGATGGGCTTGAAGAAAGAAAAGGAGGAGAACAGCTGAGCATGGCGTACAAATGGGTCATCTGGGTTGTTCTGAGTGTCCATCTGAGATGCAAATACCACACTGGCGATAACGTCCATGGTGAAGCAGCCAAAACACCTGCAAAACACACAAATATGAGGACAGGAAGTGACACCATAATACTAATAGCCTATGTTGACTGCATGTGTGATTACTTGTGTATGTGAAAGGCCTCTCCTGACTCAGCGGGGATAGTCTAAGTTACTCCTGGCTGAATTTAAAAAGTATTTATTGAGTGTGACTGAACAGTTGTCATGAAGGCAAATAAAATGTGTTCATTGCATTTTAAATTTAAAGAAAACAAGCTTCAATATTTTCAGTTATTAATGAAGACAAGAACAAACTTCATGACAGACCCTCCAATAGTCAAAATTATGTTTTGACAGAAAAGAGAATTTGGACTTAACAAATGGACTATGAACTCAACACGCCTTGGAAACGTCCCCTATTTCAACAAAGGAGTCCTTCACGTCCTCTCCGCTCCTTGCACCTGGACTTAGACGCTGTCTTCAAAATGGTGCAGATGTGACATTTACTACAGTTGAAAGCAGCAGCGCAGCGCCACCATAAATCTATTAGACAAGTTTATCAGCAGTACCAGGCCACCACACAATACTCCTCAATAGTTACACCAAATTGGAGCTTAAGTAAGTTTCATTTTATACATTATACACGATCAAATATGACCTAAAACACAAACATGAAGTAAAGAATTTAAATATACAATACAGTTCGTTACAGCTGTGTGTCGTCCACACTTCATACCCTCCCTCTGTGACAGACAGGAACTTATTAGACAAAACAAATGCTCCCTACATCACTCTTTGTCATGAATACCGTTTGATCCTAATTGGGGCCCGCTCAATGAGCACATCCACATCTCACCTCTTCCATCTCGGCAGCACTGAATGACGGGGCCAGGATGCTCCGCTCTCTCTTCCAGGGTTCATTCCTCAGCATGAGCAGACAGTCAGTCAGTCAGTCAGTCAGTCTTGGGCTTGGTGGCAAAGCGAAGAGTCTGAACAGAGAGACAGGAGAGTATACGGGCACAGACATCTGTTATCATTACACCATGGAAGCTTATGTTACAATCATGAGGGAGCACAACGTGTACATGTGTATGTAATCGTTGGTTCACGTCCTCACCGTTCTGTTTGTGAAGCTGCTGAAGTCCCTGACCATCACTTGTCTGAGCATGTCAGGGTCCGCTATCACCACTAATGGTGTCCGGCCCAAATAATACCTCAACTATACCAAGTAGAGTCTCAGTCAAATCAAACAACACTGCTACTGTTTTTTACCAAGCGAGTGTTCATGTGGAAGAATTAGAATGAACAAAATGTTCAGAGCATCGTTTCATCACATTTCTTCTACTTAACCACAAAGTCTGACAAGTGTCTTTATGAGATCATTGATAGGATTGAAAAAACCCTGAAAAGAAAACAAGAACAACATCAGAACAGGTGAAAAATACCATCCCTCAACATCAGAAAGGCACCGGAGAAGCTCTTCTTAATGGGGAGATATTGTAAAAAGTGAAATTGTCATGTCTTTTACGTTATATAACAGATTTAAGTGCTATAAAAACATTCAATATATGGAGAAACACGCACAGCCTGTATTCAGAAATTGTGCATTTGAAACAAGCCGCCAGGATTTTTGTCCATTTGTGATGTCACAAATATAGAATATTCAGATTATTACATGGTTTTAAACATAAACATTCTAAATGTGTCCCAGTTTATTTCCTGTTGCAGTGTATGTAAATAACATCAGCTGACAGGAAATAAACATGGACCCAAACTGTTGCCTAGCGACACAATTCTGTTGAAATGAGCTAAAACTGAGTGTTTCAGACAGAGGGTGAATACAGGTGTATTCAGACAGACAGTATGAGGAAAATAAAGTGTTTTTTTTAACATCACAGCATGTAAACATGTTCTAATAGCATCACAAAATACAAGTATGAACCTGAAAATGAGCACGATATGGGACCTTTAAGAGATGTATATGTAAACATTTTTCTAGCTTACTCTATTAACAAAAGCCTGAAACAACTCCAAACTCCTCTAACAAAACTGACGATGATGATGATGATGATGATGATGAGGAGGAGGAGGAGGAGGAGGTGGAGGGGCAGGAGGAGGAAGAGGAAGGTCCCCCTTCCATTTCATTTTCCATTTATCTCTGGGACTAAGATCAAGCACTTTTACATTTAGCCTTCAGATAGATTATACAAAACGATCTGCATTGGAAAGATTATAGGATGGCTTTTGCTATTGAACATGTTTATTCAACACTGGGCTTTGATTTAAAAGGGCAAAGTGATTATGGGATGTGGTCCTTTTGAGAGAGTGGTGATCAATACCCTGACAAGCCAGTAGAGGTCACTGGCTAGTCGAGGCAGTGCTGGTATTAGAGGGAAGAACACCAAGTAGGCATCGGTCAGGCCTTCTCCAATGAACCAGAGCAACATGTGCCCACCTTGTCATTGTCTGTATATAAAAACACTTTTCATAAAGAGCAGGGATCACGACTAAAAATCTGTGATACATCTGCTAGAATCTTTTGTGTTAACAGCCAGGAACACCATTTTCAATGTAGTAAGTGAACACAGTGTGAGAACATTTCCATACTGTCAATCCTTACTGAGTGAGAGTGCAGCTCAGCTAACACTCCTCAAGAGACTCTGAATCCTGCTGCTTTTCTTTCCATCTTGACATTTTTAGATTTTTGACCAAAGTGTATTACTTTTCTGAACACCCCACAACATTAAGGACATATGTAACATATTTTATGGACACTATGGAAGCTGTCTGAATACGATCAAAAAATGTATTATTTTGTATATAATGAAATCAACATTTTCCTATTAATCAGATGTCCCCCACACTAATTCAATAATTGCAAATATAAGAACTACATAAAATCTCACACTTTTGCTATAGTAAAGCCTGAAATGGGAACTTTTTATGACAGCGATCTCATTATTTTTTTATCAAAGATGTGGTTTAACTTCAGAATTTGAACTAAGATCATTATTCTTCTGATTGCTCTAAACATTTTAGACAGAGTTCAACAAATATTAAATTTGTTTTTCATAAACTTAAAAAGATAATTAATAAAACTGTAGGTGTGATGGGGATGAGAATAACAGGGTTGAAGATGGTAACGGGGTTGAAGACACGAATATAGCGTGATATATAAATAGTTGTTTTTTACTCTCAATTTCAATGTAAGATTTTCTATAAACATCATTTCATTATTAACCGTTGAAGGACAATAAATATAAATTGCAACCATCTGAGACCCACAATAGACCTGTTTTTGTCTTTTTTTAGGGGGGTACAAGAGGTCTATAGGAGCAGATAGCAGGTCAGCAGTAGATGTCACATAGAAGTGGTGTACATCATCTGAAAGCTGGGAACCTGAGGATTAATTTGAGATGCGGCTCAGCACTGAGTGTCAAGTTGTTCTAGTCATAAATCAGAAATAAAATGCATTAATTAATTCAAATAAATGCTGAAATGTTTCAGCAATTTTGGGGTTGATAGCATTTATTACACAGATTTGGTGCTAAATTTAAAAAAATGTTACCTCTTGAGAATTGATAAAAATGATCAATAATTCCTCCATAATACCACATTAAGACACCAAGACCTTGAGGTACACCATAGAAAAAGCCATGCTTTGATTTCGTATCAAAAACTTTTGACATTTGGAGATTTCTGCAAGAATTGCATTTTTTCGGCGATTGGATGGCGAACACTTCTGTTGTGTAAACTGCTCAGAAAGCCCCTTATTGTCAATCTAGCTAGGAAAGCCATCCATCCTCTGAATGCTCTAGGTCTCTAGTCTGATCCATCCATCCTTTGAATGCTCTAGGTCTCTAGTTTGATCCATCCATCCTCTGGATGCTCTAGGTCTCTAGTTTGTGGCTGTAAAGTTTCATGAGGCTGTGATTATCCTAGACGTCACCACAGGTCATTTTATACAGTGAGGTCAAGTAAAAAAAAAATGGTCTCACTACAATGAAATGTCTCCTATGGGGACTAACATCATCACACATGAATACAGTTGGACTCATTGAATCCACAAGAGTCTCAGCTGTACAGTGAGACCCAGTTTATGTAATTTCAAGACTGTTTATGGACCCCAGTATGCAGAAATATTCAAACACACCATTTTAGAATGGGAGAAAATTATACATTTATACTGCATGCAAAAAACTGCATGTGATTATCATAAAGTGGGCATGTCTGTAAAGGGGAGATTCGTGGGTACCCATAGAACCCAAGATATTCACATATCTGGAGGTCAGAGGTTAAGGGACCCCTTTGAAAATGGCCATGAAAGTTATTCCTCGCCAAAATTTAGCCTAACTTTGAAGCCTAACTTTGAAGCCTTATTTATCCCCCTTCCCGACAAGCTAGCATGGCATGGTACCAATGGATTCATTAGGTTGTCCAGTTTCATATGATCTGTACCTTTACTCTAGCTCTAAAACTGAACCTGCTAAAGCCTCTGAAATACAGTCAAGTAGGTCAGGTCGGTTTTGATGGAGCGTGCTACTGGCATGCTGACTGCGGGAATGTCCGCCAGAGCCGTTGCCTGTGAATTGAATGCTCATTTCACTACCATAAGCTGTCTCCAGGGTCCTTTCTGACAATTTGGCAGTACAGTACATCCAACTGCCCTCACAAGCACAGATCACGTGTAACCACGCCGGCCCAGGACCTCCCCATCAGGCCTCTTCATCTGCAATATCGTCTGTCACCAGCCCCCAGGACAACAGGCAACAATCGTCAAGTCACCGCGAACTCACAAAACATGCAGATTTAGGCCGAATATGATGGAAACTACCACAGAGAAAAAGAACTGCAACTACAACAAAGACTACTTACAAGTGTTTGAAAGTGTCTGGGTATCATCAAATTAACAAATATCGGCATTTAGTGAATGTCAGCAAAAGTTGGTAACATTTTTTTTTGTAATTTGTGATTTATGCAAACAAGCCATTCAGAAACCTTCTCATAGACCTCCCTCTGTGCAGGTTTAGACTAATGCGTTCTGATGACATAACAGTGTTTACACATTTAGGGCCCTAAGGAGTGTTTCAGCTGCTAAATAACGATTTCATCGTTATTTCTTTTTACAGTAAATTGGACTCACTGGGAACCGGTCTAATGATGAGTGTATTTCCCCGCTGAGGCTGTGACTGTGTACAGGCAGTATGACTCTGCCCTCAGCTCCCACCAGGGGCCACCAGGGGCCGCCTGCCTCCCGCTCAACTCAGAGCTGCCAGAATCAGAACACAACACATCAGATCAGATCAGAGCAGAGCAGAGCAGAGCAGAGCAGAGCAGCGGTGGCGTCACTCTGTGGATCTTTGGGTCCTTTAGTGGTGCAGCGTGCTTCCTGCTACGGGCCATTATAGAGGAAAGAAATACACAAGTGAGCTGTTTCACCCCTTGTCTCCGTTTTTAGAGGTGGTGTAGTTATGACCAGTCTGTTCCTGTCATTTTCACTATAATGACACCAAACACACAGCGCAGGCTGCTCCTACCTGCTAGCAGCTGCGTCAAGTTAGCTACAGCTAGCCGCAACATGACCGAAAGTTAAGCAGTTTACACATTAACAATATATATGCTTTTGTAAATACTCTTGCCACAAAATATTGAATGCCAACAGAACCAAATCCTGTATTAACACAGAGTGAAAACACATAAAGAGTGATGCTCTAGCTGTGAAATGGATGATAAAGACAACATGGACTAAATGTAGGCCGAGCTAGGCTTTAGAACATTAGCTCCTGTAAGCTAACGTCAGTCAGTAAAGAGCAGCTCAACTGAGTGTTTGGTGACAGTTTAACTGGTACAAACATTTCTTCAGTGCAACGTTAGCTAGAGCTCCAGCCCAGTGGTTCTCAAAGTGGGGTCCAGGTCCTAGAGGGGGTTCTAGAGGGGGTCCTAGAGGGGGTCCTAGAGGGTCTCCAGCAAAAAGGTTTTGTTAGTATTCCATTAGCATTACAACATTAGCTAGTGTATCTCTGTCTGGATCCTTGTGTAGTTGGCATTTGGCTTGTAGACCGTGTTGGAAATGAACTTTTTTGACCTGCAACTGTGGCTGGTGGATTCCAAAATCTACCAGCCACTCAATAGATTACCATTTTTCTTTTGGCTGGTGAGTGAAGAAAATCTTGCCCCCTCCCGCTGCAGGTCGGAGTGCAGCATCGCCCTGTCGGGGAGTCTCCACATTATCCCTTACATATCGCTTTACCGTTGCACAAACGTGCCTGCGCAACCTCGGAGGATGACGTATGACTTGCAGCTTTTACTATAGTCATACGTCATATTCACATTTTAACAACAAGCTTCTTTATTTATTTATTTTTTTTAACTTTGAGCACTAAAGTAAGTTATTTGTCAAAAAAAATTGGCAAATAGTGTGGCTAATTAACTCAGTCAGGAAATGACTCAAATAAATATGAAATACCATTGAAATGCCAAAATACACTGGAGGGGGGCTTTAAAGGTAGGGTTGGTAAAGATTTGAGAGTTTTTGTGTATATTAGTTGAAATTCTCATTACACCCTGACAGCAATCAATCAATCAATCAAATGCTCTGACAAAAAAAGAGAGGAGAAAATCCAATATAAGTTTACCTGAATGTAATGAATGTAATGACTGGACGGGCTACCTACCTGCCTGTATGCACTCTGCTCGTGCACTCACTGCGCCTCACTGGAGTCTTCCACAAGCTGCTAGCTTGACAGCTGTGAGTACTAATAATAGCCAATGTTTCATTGTTTATGTTAATTATGATATGTTTATGTTCATAGTGATAATTGTGGGGGAGTGGCATTGGAGGGAGGCCTGAAGAGACGGACTGTCAATGATGCACATTTGGCGACTTTCTCTCTAGATTTAGTGACTTTTGGAGCTAGTTAGCAGCTAATGCTGCTACTCCAATGAGAGTAGCTAGCAGCTAGTGCTGCTACTCCGATGAGAGTAGCTAGCAGCTAGTGCCGCTACTCCGATGAGAGTAGCTAGCAGCTAATGCTGCTAGCTACTCTCATTAGAAAAGAGTTGGCTACACTCCGCTAAGTTTTTGGGTTGGATATTTGTTTTATAAATCTAGTGTCCTCTTGTGAGTTTCTCCAGATTCCCGACCCTGTCTTTAACTGTGAGCTGAGCAGTGAAGTGACCCTTTAACCACTCCCTGCCAAATGCACACCCAGACAAATTGAAGGTTTTTATTTTGAAGGCAGCACAAGCTGTTTCCGGTATTGTATCAGTGCGTTGATGCAGCTGCCAGCAGAGAGGCAGAGATGGAGAGCTGCGCGCTGCGGGCGCAGTAGGGACATCAGACTTCACACACGGCGCGCGCACACACAGACGGACACAGCGAGACGCGCAAAGGAGAAATAACAACCTCTTTGTTTCCTTATCGATCCTCACAACCTCCATCAGCCTCCAGCAGCCTCCAGCAGCCTCCAGCAGGCTGATGGAGAGCGGAGCTCCGCTTGTCCGCACCGGGGGCGCGTTGATCGGATGCCTTTCACCGCAGCAGCGCCGTTAGATGTTTTCCATTCCGGATTAATTGGTTGACCAATGGCTCCAAAACATGCGCTCCTCTCCGGCAGCGGCAGCAGCGGCCCCGGGGTTGGAGGGGTAGATAATAGAGGAGATCCCCGTTGTTCCTCTCCGGCGGCATGGATCCTGGATGCGGGCATGGTGTCCGTCTGCTCGCCGAGGACCGGGAGGAGGAGGCGGCTGCTGGATGGAATGCTGGCCCGGTGGTGTGTGACCGTCGGCGCGGTGTTGATGCTGATGCTGCAGAGCTCCTTGGCCGCTGACGGTAAGACACTGATGCTGTGTTTATTATACAACCTGTAAGAGTGGTTCATTTATTCCCTATAATACTACAAATACACCATAAACATGACTGAGGCGCGCTGGATCTGTTCTCTGCTATGCTGGCTTGATTTATCACATTATTAATGCAGTTGTTTATGAGGCAGTTAGGAGAAGATCAGTGAGGAGTGGAACATTTCATCAGTCTCTGTTTGATGGAAGTTATGACCACTAACTGCTGTGTTGTCTGGCTATAAGATAAGATATGGATATTAATATGTCATTGTGTTGCATCTGGTGCTGTTCTAGTGAAGGGATTGGTGTTCTGACTGTACTTTATATGAGTCTATGTTGTATTTAAATTATCGGTGAGTAGCACACAGGCCCTAACCGATGTCACATTCCCAAAATCCCAAAACACGCAGCCGGAACGCACGGCGGACCGCACCGCACTGCTGCGTCGCGCCGCGCCGCGCCGCGCCTTGCCGCGCCGCCACAGCGCGCTCACCGCGGCTCACCGTTTCTTTTCATTAAAGGAGGAAACTTTTCATTCATTCATGGAGCATTGGGCCCCGAGGTCTTCAACCTCGAAGAAGATCCATAGGGGACGTTTCATAGTCGCACAGATGAATCATGTATGATCTCCGTGTCTTCAGCCATCCCAGGAAAACATATAAATAGCAGCTAAGACGTTCCAGTCATGTTGCTTTGACTACAGCTCTTAAAGAGAACAGGACATTCTTCTACTTCAGTAAACAGCCAGGTTTCATAATCATTTTTAAATAATATTGACAACAAAAGGCAATTTCTGTTTTTGATATCTCTTTTGACTTTATGTTTGCTGTTATGTTGATTCTAACCTCTTTGATTCCCGGAGAGGTTTCATCAAAGGAATGTATTTAATGTAGGGCTGTCAACTGATTAAAATATTTAATCACATTATGCACTTGATTGTCCATAGTTAATCGCGATTAATCACAAATTAATTAATCTCACATTTTTGATCTGTTCAAAATGTACCTTAAAGGGAGATTTGTCAAGTATTTAATCCTCTTATCAACATGGGAGTGGACAAATATGCTGCTTTATGCAAAATGTATGTATATATTTATTATTGTTAATGAATTAACAACACAAAACAATGACCGATATGGTCCAGAAACCCTCACAGGTACTGCATTTAGCATAAAACAATATGCTCCAATCACAACATGGCAAACTGCAGCCCAACAGACAACAACAGCTGTCAGTGTCAGTGTGCTGACTTGACTAGGACTTGCCCCAAACTGCATGTGATTATCATAAAGTGGGCATGTCTGTAAAGGGAGACTCGTGGGTACCCATAGAACCCATTTACATTCACTGATCTGGAGGTCAGAGGTCAAGGGACCCCTTTGCAAATGCCAATTTTTCCCTTGCCAAAATTTAGCGTAAGTTTGGAGCGTTATTTAACCTTCTTCGCTACAAGCTAGTATGACATGGTTACAACCTAAACATTGCAAGTTGCGTTAATGCGTTAAAGAAATTAGTGGCGTTAAAACAAATTCGTGTTAACTTTGACAGCCCTAATTTAATGTTTTAAAGCACTGGAAGGTGCTTACAGTAAAGAGCATTCTGGCTGTATAAACCTCCACTACAACCATTTTGAGTTGGTTAAACTTTGGAGGAGGCCATTACTGCACGTAGTCAAGTGGGCGTTGATTTTTGACACATTCTTGAAAACAAATTATCAAGGAGAGTCAAGTTTAGATGCAACTGACATAAATATACACCCAAAGCGATAAAACCTTCTTTACAAGAAGTAGACATCCACAAAATGGAGATGTAAATGCATCCAAGATTCATCAGGAATTCAATTGCTCAAGCCAGGTACAGAGGTAGAAAGAAAAATATTTTCATTTGCACCCTTTTGGTAGCATATGGATAGTTTGAAGTTTACTTTTATTTGCAGAGGTTTGGAGATATTTGCCCCTCAAGACTTGTGATGCCAACTCACGCAGGAGGTGAACGGAATTTCAATGTCGGTGCCGGCAGCACTGAAGATGACATTTGAAAAACTTAAATGTCAAATGTCTTGTCTCTGTCCAGGAATAATGACTGCGTTTTACTCAGGACATTTCACAGACAACTGTGGAAGGTTTTCAGTGTGAGACATGGTGCTGTGGAAGTTTAAAACATCTATTCAATTTTCCTAATTATAATGATCCAATAAGACCAAAACAACTCAAAAACATAACAAGTGTGCCTATAGCTGTCACAATACAAATTATACACAGATACAAAAAAAGCTGAGTCAACCGCTACCCAAACCAAACACCCCCAAAAGAGAAAAAGATCAAAGCTTTGTTCTTTTTACCCTAGCATACATTAGGGCAACATCACATTTCATATGCTTCATGTCATGTTTGCTATGATTATATTGTATGTGACCTGAAAGTAACCCTCAGGTGTTTGCACCTGAGTGGCTCTCCATAAAGGTCTTCGTAAAAAAACTCCTCACTATTAAATGTAGCTTCAAATCTATTCATGGGAGAGCACTGATTAATTTAAGGAGATTGCTCTTTTATGCATAGAAATAATTTGCATTTTTGAACTACAAACAAATACCTTCTTAGGCAAACATAATTTGGTGCCAATGAATCCTGCCTAAACACTCCTTGTACAAACACCCAGGATACTCGATACTTTATAAACGGCCCAGTCACACAGCAGTCCATGAAATAGTCTCAAAATGTAATGTATTGATTTGTGTACATAGACACAAATCAATACATTAAATTGATTCCTGTATGTAAACACAAATTTTTTTCATAATGGTCAACACAAAATCAATTTGTATGTAATCCAGGTAATTGTGAACCGGGAAGTATGAAGAGCGGCAAGAGCTGCATAGGGAGGAGGTCAGAGTGGATGGGTGGGTCAAAAAACATAGGATTTTCCCCCAGGAGACCGGTGTTCATGACCCGTGTGAAACCACAAATCAAAGTTGATTTATTTGTCACGTAACGTCCCTACTTAAGTTACGCCACTTCTGGTGTTATTTAAACCCAAACCGCAATTTTTTCCTAAATCTAACTAAATAGTTTTGTTGCCTAAACCTAACCAAGTCGATCTATTCCTAAACCTAACTAAGTTTTATTTTGAAAAGACTGGAGAGGAAATTGACACGTGTTGCTGGAAATTTGTAGGAAAATGCACAAAAAATATGCTGGTGCTGAGCATCATGAAAAAAAAGGACATTTTTGTTTATGTATATGAATCAAATATATTCAATTTTGGGACTATTTCACAAACTGCCGTGAGTCTCTGTTGATATAAAATAACAAGCCTCCAGCCTTATGCAGTCGTGGAGGATGCTAGATTTTAGCATATGATTAACGTAACGTTACTTGAGCCGCGCTATACACTTAAGCAAAAAACAGACACGGAGGTACAGAAATCCAACCGTATTCCTCCAAATCCTGCACTTTTTGAGTGGAAAAACTAATCTTTCAGTTAAGAGCTGATAATCAGGGAATTGATATGTTATACTTATGCTTTAATTTATGGTGATGGCCTTAGTCTATAATTTCATCATATTTATATGAAAATAACAAAGCTGCATGTTTTGTTTGCACTAACTACTGTAGAAGACCTATTCTTTCAGTTAAGATTTGACAATGAAGAAGTGTTGATGTTCCTCATGGAAGCCATACTTTTGTTAAGGCAAACATTTGTGAACTTATTTTTGCCAAATAAATGAAAAGCATGTTGAAATCAGAACATGACCTCCTCGCTGTAACATGAATGTACCGAACCCAACCGAAAACCGTGACCCCGACACCGTGATATGAACCCAACCGTGAATTTTGTGAACCGCTCCACCCCTACCACCACTACACAGGGTGTCATTTGAGGGTAATAAAGAAATGGACTGCGCCCCTATGATAAGCACAAATGTATTCAATGCGTACCCCATTATCAAACGCAGATTTGAGAATGAAAGCAGAGCAACAGAATAAGGAGAAGATTGCCAACTTATTTGGAAAAAGACAGTTTATCTGCCCAGCCTCCCCCAGTTAAATCTGAGCAAACCGCCCACTCACACACACAACATATCCTCTTTTATATCATGCTGCTGTGCCACTTAAGAGCGAGCTTTTCCATAGCATGGCTCGGGGAGATTTGACTTTCTCTCTGTTACCTGGTTACTCAAGCATTCAGCTGTTTCAGGTCTTTTAGAGAGAAAACCTTTCTATTGTATTTTTGTATTCTCCATCTCCATTTATAACAAAAAAGGGATGTTGGCTGATGCCTAGCCACTGTGTGTGATTTATGTGTGTACATACACATACAGTGTGTGTGTGTGTGTGTGTGTGTGTGTGTGTGTGTGTGTGTATGTGTGTGTGTGTGTGTGTAGGTGTTATTTTACTAGGCCTACAGAGATCTTCATCCTCAGTCAATAGCTGAGATCTATTGGTCCGTGTTACCATGGGAACAGATCTGCAGCTAGTACTTTTCTCACTGTGTGTCTGTGTTTGTCAGTCAGGGATTGAAATAACATCTGAGTAAGTGCCAGGTTCAAGTCTGTTGCCTAATAATCAGCGTCAGATGACACACCAGTGTAGATAAAACACTCTCTGAACGCACGGCTAGATTTGTGGGGTTTGAACTGAACTCAAAGCTGCTAAACATCCGACTTCCTGGTCATCTCTGAGTCACTCACACACGCTGCTGTTGTTTTCTTAGACTTAAACATCATCCGCGTAATGTGACCTTTTTCCCACCTCTTTCTATACTCGACATCTTTTACTAACACTTCAAGTTAAACCGGTAGCATGACGGCATTTCTTGCCTTAATTTAGATAGCAGAGCTGTCCAGAGGGCTCTGGGGAATACAGGAAGAATAAAAGATTGGGCTGCAGCCAGTAACTGATTTGTTCAAAATTAACAAGAGCATGTGGTAAGATGGTAGATTGTTTTTTCTTTTCATATCTTTCCTCCTATAAATCTGTAACAAAAGGGAATAACAAGTGAGCCAGCTTTTCTGTTTATATCTAAATAGTCTACAAACACTAGTAGTGTATGTAAAAATAAAATACATTATTAGTTATTTTTTGAGAATTTTTTTTATATATTATATATCTTTTTTGATTCCAGCTTCTTAAATGTGAATATTTTCTGGTTTATTTTCTTCTCTGTGACAGTAAACTGAATATCTTTGAGTTGTGGATAAAACACATGTTCGGACGTCATCTTGGGCTTTGGGAAACACTGATTGACATTTTCCCCATTTTCTGATATTTTATAGACCAAACAACTAATAGATTAAAGTAGCAGTGGGTAGAAATGTAGCAAATACGATTCAAAAAAGTTATTTTTATAAAACGGTCACCATATCCTGACAGTAGTACATGAGACAGGTAATCAAAAAATCATGTGCTTCTGTGTCCTACGCTGTCTTCCGGTGTCCTCCGGTGCTCCTAACGGCATCTGCAAGATCTCACAGACCAGAGGAAAACAACCAATCAGAGCCGAGTTGGAGCCTTGCAGTCTCTGAGCAGCTGTCAATCACGTTCAACGTATGTTACGTTAATGCCTATTTCTCTCAGATGTTTTCAGAATAATCTTGTAGTGCACGGTTTAGCTGTAGAATGGGGAAGTTTGTGACCCGACGGCCATGTTGAGATCAGTTGAAGAAATACCAAGCACCGCCCACCAGCTGGAGCACAGCCAATAGGAACGCTCTCTCTTTGAAATGATCTGTGATTGGTCAAAATCTCCCGTCAAGGCCTAGATGTTCTAAAGCCTGAAAACAGAGTCATGAGGAGGAACAGAAGTCTAGTTTTCTCTCAGAACACTTGAATTACAATATGCTGAAAGGTTATTATGGTTGCTCAATGATGCCGAAAACATTTTGCCTACTGCTGCTTTAATCGAGAAAATAAGAGACAGATTAATCGACAATAAAAATAATTGCTGGTTGCAGCCCTAATCTAAGACAGTAGTTCAATAATAACAAAGCTTGGAGAATGACACATCTTGATGTTTAAAATGATGGCACTGACTTCTCTGGTGCAGGTGCAGTAATTAAAGCTTAAGATTTACAAAAAGCAAAAGCCCATAAATGATGCCCCACTTCATGACTTTCATGGACTATATTTTCGACCATGTTCTTACTGGCTGAGCATAAGACATGTTTGCTTATTGTCCTGGCCTAAAGGCCCGGACACATCAAGACGACATCGAAGAACAAGCTGCGATGAAGGACGACAATGTTGCGTTGCCTCACGTCTTGGCTGACAAGTTGCATTTGAACACACTGCCAAGACTATAACCGACGGCCAACTACAACGTACATGCTGCCCCTGCGTGAGATGAAATAACTCTCTACACCAGCAGGTGGCGGTAGTCTGTATTCGTCATTCAAAAAGGGAAACCAGAAGATCGAAGATGCCGGACATACTGAAAAAGCTGCTGTTTAGATACGTACATGAAACAAAGTGGCGTTTGCCGATTTTTATACCACTCTCACTCACCACTTAGCTTCATACCAGATGACCATGTCGTTGTGAAAATATCCGTGTATTGAAATGATCAGATGAAATGAAGATGAAAAACGTGTGTTTGTGCCCTCTTGACTCTAGTCGTTGCTTTCCTCACTTCCGTTTCTCTTCTCGTGCACCGATTCATTTAAGCTGAACAGCCAATCAAACAGTAGGCCGACAGACGCTCGTCGATGGCCCCTAACTGTCCAACTGCCAACCGTCGACTTGGTGTGTCAGGGCCTTTAAATGGTGGAATAGACAAACCCCTAGAGTCTAATAACAGCGAGGAATTGAATGGCTGGCCTCAAAGTCACTGATAAATCCTTTACTGATCCTCATTTATCTGCTGTCATCAATTAAAGTGATCGATTGTGCCGATTAGAAGCGGTGTATGGCCTGGTTCCTCTCCGTCTCCTGTGGTTTCTGAGAGCGAAGGAGTCGGCTGAGCTTTGAGAGTCGGCGCTCTGTGAAACTGATTAAAAGTTTACTGTCACTCCAGAGTACCAGAGAAAAATGTTTCTTGCATCTAGTCAGAAAAGAAGCAGCAGTGTTACAGCTGTTGAGTTACCTGCCTGTACAAGAGAAGAAGAAAGCAAGAAAGAGAGCGGGTAATCAGTCCCATTCAGACGCTTACTGAGGTTGAATTTAAATGTGATTGCAGGGTCGATACAATTCCAGCTCAAAATAAAGATGGGCATTGAGATGGTGTTTTATGCGTGCTGCTGCTCCATATCCATACAGTCACACACAGTGAACTTGATGAGATGTGGATATGCAGAGCTTTTACACTGTTAAAGCTGATTTGGAAACACAATGACTCATCCTAAATCTGAGGCTGCATTGGATTATCAGAAGGATAAAATCTATAAATATTTATCTTTGCATAGCTTTTCTAAATGTGAAAGGATTATGCATTATGTAAATTTTTAGTATTTAACTCCTAGTTGTGATGAATCACACAAGGTTCATGGTGCACTTCAGCACTGAGCTTATGTTTAATGCACGGAGAGGTCAGGTGTGATGGAAACTTTGATGATGGGTGACGGACGAGAACGCTTGCTGCGCTAAAGTATGCTTTGTTTGATGTCAGCTACTTGGCTTCATAAGAATTCTCGCTCACATGTGATCGCTCCGTTCATCGGTTTAGAAACCCGGATAAATTGAATGAATGGCAGCGTGCTCTGCCGTGTCCTCTTCAACGCTGAAGTAAACAACATCTCCGAGATTCATTCCAAAAGGTTCCTGAAGCCATAGTTCACTTCTGCTGAATTTAAATTTGAATTTTTTGTGTCAAAGCATGTCTCTTAAAATGTGTTATGAAGGTTATGTCACCAAACATTGGAAAAGAAAGCATAGTGCTGCGGCAAGTTTGGTTAAGGCAAGCTGGTCACATAACTACAGTACTAATGAAAACAAAACAAAAAGTAACAACTTAAAAGTCATCATATTATTCTAACTCAAGGCAGTCTATGATTTAAAGAATAAGGCTGTATTTTAAAGAACAATTCAAACTTGCCCAATTGAAACTAATTCCTGAAGACCTCTCTCCATTTTTCTCCCGTAGATGGTTAGATGGCCATGGCGAATTGTTTTGTTTCCGGTCTACTACTCTGTTTACTGGCGGATTACAGCCATGCGTATCCTATTGTGCCAACTTCTGACCAAACTACACTGGAGCTGAGTTTATTCACTACAAACCAGTTGATTGAAACGCGCCTAATTCAAATTTCTTATTTTGCGACATTTCAAAAGTTTGCTTGGAATTCGCTCGACAGTTGAATGGAAGCATGACTACTGGTTGAACCTCAGTTTAGTTCATTTTGTTAGTATAATCAGCCCGATTATAGCTCAACCTGGCAAACTTAGGGCGTCCAGTCAGGCTGGGTATGTCATTGAACATTGGGTGTGAAAAGTGATTGTTTTATCCTGTGTAGTGTGTCATAGTGGATGCCAAACAGCTTCCCGACAGAGAGACTACCATGTCAGAATATTCTTTGCCTTCCAAGACATGTTCTGTCACGTCCGTGACGTTGACCAGTAGGAGCACTAAATGTAGAATCAGTAGTCTGCTTTGTGTTATACCCTGTGGTGGCTAGCTAGCATTTAGGTTTCACTACTGGCTAAAAAACACTAGTTATTACAACCTGTTCTCACTCCCAACTCGTCAAATTACGCCGTTTGGTTAAGTGCCCCTCGGCATCGGAAACCGATGCACGGAGGCGCCCTTTAGCAAGAGTATGTGACAGACCGGGCTTTCAACTAACTCCAATGTAAATCCACTCGCGGCGTTATTCGACGGTCGGAGCAGGTTACGTAGTATTAAAGCGTGAGTGTCTGCTCAGGGTGGGCGGGAAAGATGGTGGATGGGTCAAACAAACACAAGACATTAAACCAGGAGACCGTGTTCGTGTCCTGTGTGAAAGTAAAAGTTTAACTTATTTTGTCACGTGAGTCGTTAGTATCTTCGGTCCCGTGAGTCACGTGAGTCGCTAGTCAGTGAAGTTAACGTCAACCATGACCGTTTCCTAACCCTAACTAAGTGGTTATGTTGCCTAAACTTAACTTCCTGTGAAAATGGAAGTTTATTTTGAAAGGACACTATGCATGTAACGAGCATATATTGACACGCTGTCCCTGGTCCATCCAAAAGTTATGCAAGTTGGTCTCTGATGGCGAGGGCACTGACCAAGCAAGTATTTGACGAGTTGGGAGTGAAAACGTGTTGGTTATTATCACTCAATTTCTCTCTGAAGGATTGACAACCCATACCGTCGTTTTTTCTTTCACTTTTTAAGCTTTTTCAAAGATAAGACAATCGGAAGTCTGTCCATAGCACCTCCATCTGATGACCCCACGCACATCCCGAAAGACGCCAAGCGATGATTGGTCGGCGACCAACGTGTAGTCCGTCATGTCTTTTGGCCAAGTCCCGGCAAGAATTTATGACAAATCGCCTACTCTGATACAGTGACCATCGTAACAGACAAAAACATTGTGTGTAGTCTGAACCCGGCATAATAGACGCTTCACAATCAATTAGAAGCAAGTCTTTTCCAGGGATAGTATAGTAGGCGTTATTATTCATTCCATTATCACTTAATGTCAATTTCAATATTTGCATGGACTTGGCTTCTCAGAACAGTGGGATGTACAGTAAGTATTGCTTTTGGCTGCAGCACCTACAGAGGCTGTACAGCTACTGCTCGTTACCTCAGCCTCACGCTAGATGTTGGCAGACGTTTCATCAAGATGAGTGACAAGAGTTGGAGCAGAAACCCGGCTAGAGAGGGAGGAGAACAGCACTGTCAATACCGCTACTGCCTCAAGGATAAAAGTTTCATGGTGCAGCTTTAATTTACACCAGCTGCTCATCCTCAGACCTCAGCTATCTTTCTCTGCATCACCATTCTGCCCCATTTTTCTCCCCTTTATCTGAAGAGCTCAGATGATCAGGTGTAGCAGTACATGTAACAGGAGGATTCTGGAAGTGATCCAAAGCCAAAGATCCTGCATGTGGTCCAAGAGGCAGGATGAGGGGGGTGGGGGGGGGAGGGGCACTGCATCATCTCAGCACATGTTCTCAGTATTAAAGCAGCAGTGGCTCGTTTTGCATCGCTCTGCTGCTCGGCTGCACTCCGCTCTGTACTTCTCTGTGCCTCTCTGATTATCCACTGCTGGAGCTTTTCACACCGACAAGGAAATAAATCGGATGGAAGTTTGGCGTTTACCACACAGATGTAAACCACAACCATGAGAATGTTCTGGCAGTGGAAGGCATTGAAGATTTCATTAAATAATCCCCGTTAATTATAGTGCAATGTTGCTAGAAAAATACGTTTCATAACAAAATACTTCTAATTTTTCAACCAAACGCCTCAATATTTTGAGTTATGTCCATCCTCTTTGCAATACATGTGACGCATCTGTACCTCAGATACTCTTCTTCACTGCAGGTAGACTGTGTAATGATGCCTGCTGTCATGCTGCTGGCAGCGTTGTCATTCCTCTCACTGTTGCCAGGCAGAAAACACAGAGAAGCAGCTTTATTACACAAAGAAGATGAATTCTAAGGATGTGATCGACACAACTCTGTTTCAGTTACGGCTCTCGTTATCTTTTGCGACTGTGACCGAGCTAACCGGGCTAACCATCTCTGACATTATCTGAGCTGTTCCACACCTCAGCCTTTTAACCCTCTATCACGCACATATAACGGCATGAAACACCAACAGCTCCTTCTGCTGCACTCTGGAGTTAACATTCTATTTGTGGAATATGTGTGTGAGTGTGGTAGAGACTGAGGAACATCGAGAGAGACTCCGAGTCAGAGAGGGGGAGAGAGAGGTTTCATATGCAGATCGTAAATATTCCCCCAGCTTGTACATTAAATACATTATGCATGGCAGGGCCCTGTTACAACTCATACGGGTAGGCAGAAGCTCTCTTGGATAAATTGATTTTTATAATCCCAATTAGCCACACTTTGTGTTGTTCTAATCTGCGGGGGCTGTGAGAGGTTGCATGTTTCCTCGCCCGCCATGTTTTTGGAACGTTCATTATTTTCACGTGAGAAGCACTTTGATGTACAAAAGCATTTTTTTTTTACATGAGAACACTTCTCATGCTCAAAGCTCATTCGTGTGTGCCCACGAGTCTGTTTAGTGTCATGCAATGCAGTTTGTAAAGTGTGCACGTCTCAATTTGTCTACAGGGGAATCGACAGCATGGAGTTGTACATGCAGAGGTGTGCAGGTATTTAGCTTCCTGCAGTAAACTATAGAGACATCTGTGTGCCGTGCATCCCTCCAGATGCTGTGCAATGCAAGAAAGGTGCCACGTTTTAATTACTCTGTGTGTTGACCAATGAACCTCTGCATTGTGTGTAATTAGGGAAAAGAGGAAATTGATACTCCTTAAAGGGTTGATTCACACAAAGAAATATCATTTCTCACCTACTAGTGAGCTAATACTTGTCTAGTAATACTGGTGGTCTTGATTTATTTGCAGAGGTTTGAGATACCAAATCCTTTTAGCTAGCTTGTGTGCTAAAGAGAAGGTACACAGGTCTATAAAATGCATCGCATGGCATTGTGGGTTTGTTAGCAGAAAGCCATGCGTGTGCCATGGAAACAACATTTTTCGTTCCATTCTAGGAATTTTTGTGGGCTCTATATAAAGTGTAAATTTCACTTAAATTCACTTCGAGGCTTAACCAAGATGTCGGACAGTAAATATAGTGCAATATTATAGGACTCTTAACTGTGTAAAGACTGACTGTAAATTGTCTGACTGACATCTCTATGACTCTGGTGCATTTGTGTGTGTGTGTGTGTGTGTGTGTGTGTGTGTGTGTGTTATAGGCCTTTTTCCACTGAAGACATTTTGTCACATCACAGTAGGAAAAGCACAGGAGTAAATAATACCATTAAGCCTTTGAGATGATGCATCTTTTGAAATAATCTTTCTTGGTCTAAGAATTAGAGAAATGTCTGAACAGAAAGAACAATTTGATTCTCTTAAGAATCCCCAAGTTTGAAGATACATATCTTTTAAAGGACCATATATACGTATATTCACTCCTTTTTTCCACTATTCATTTCTATATTTCTGTATTAACTTTGTTGTCTGTGTAGCTCTGAGTGTTTTACATTATGTCCTTCCATACAGAGCTTGATGGATTGTGTTTGTCCTGTATTGATTACTATAGAGAGGCGAAGTCCCTTCCAGTGGACCCCATGGGACCTTTTTTTGGAAAAATTATGTACGGTAGTCAACAGAGAGAGACAAATATTATTTTGGTCCTGTTTGAATCGCGTCACGAATCTGATGTTTGTCAATTTAAAAGATAATTTTGCAAGTCCAGAAAGTCTCAGTTTGTCGTAGTATCATTTAGTTTAACCGCTCAGTGAACTACATCTCTCGTCGGCAATTCAAACAGGATCAAAAAAATATTTGTCTCTCACCGTTGACTACCGTTCATATTTTTTACAAAATAAGGTCCCATGGGATCCAGCGGAAGGGGAGGGACTTTGCCTCTTTTTTATTATTGATTGCCAAAATCAAGCTTCTTTCACACACGTTCTAATTCATCACATGAACTGATCATAATATGTTAAAACGCTGAGTGGTACCTTTTCATTAGCCTAATAAAATGCTGACAGGTTGCATATGCAAATGTTAAAGGTCCCATATCATGCTCATTTTCAGGTTCATACTTGTATTTTGTGTTTCTAATAGAACATGTTTACATGCTGTAATGTTCACAAAAACCTTTATATGAATATGCCTGAATGTTCCTGTATTTACCCTCTGTCTGAAACGCTCCGTTTTAGCGCATTTCAACGGAATTGTGACGAAATTGCAACAGAATTGCGTTGCTAGGCAACAGCTTGAGTCCATGTGTACTTCCTGTCTGTTGATGACATTCACATACACTGCAACCAGGAATAAACTGGGACACATTTAGAATGTTTATGTTTAAATCTGTGTAAAGGGTCTAAATATTGTATATTTGTGACATCACAAATGGACAGAAATCCTGACAGCTTGTTTCAAATGCAGAGTTTCTGAATACGGGCTGTGTGTATTTCCCTGTGGATTGAGTGTTTAGATACTTTCACAGTATTTATACAGGACTTAAGCCTGCTTTATAATAAAAAACATGAAAATCTCACTTTTTTATAATATTTAATAATAATAATTAAGAAAATATACTTTTATGGGCTGAGTGTGCGGGCACAAACATTTGTGCTTTATTTCTTCTTGCTTTTATTTTTTCATCCCTGTTTGTATGATTCAGATCGTCAGCAGCACCTTGGAAACAAATTTGATGGACAGAAGGAAGAATTGAGTAAATTTAGCTGATGATCCAAATGTGAAATGTCAGTCATTATTTCAGCTGAAATGGAACTCATGGAAGTTGGACAGTATACCAGTAACTCTTCAAGGTCAGAAAATCTATTTCGTAACGCCAAGTTGAAAGAATTTTTCAGTGCTGATGGAGTGCTTTTAAGAGTTCGGTCTAGTTGCGTGATTGAATTGACAAAAAAAGATTTTGCCGTGAGCCCCATCATGAAATAATTTGAATGAGGTGGCGAACCACCCCTCCCCCTGCCGTACAGGCAACGAATGATAGGCTAGATCTCTCCCTGATGGAGAGTACACCCTGTCCCTGGTAATGACAACTTTAGAGATGAAGTGTCAACCCTGGAATTGCATATTTCCCTCTGGAGGAGTCGGGGTTGACGTGCGGAGCCTGAACAACGGCGCTGAAAGACAGCAGGAGTCAGACAAGCACGGAACAAGTTTCATTTCCTGATTGACTAAATATGAAGTGAAATAGACTGGAAATGTACATGTGAAAAAAGAGTGACAGCGTGAGAAAAAGCGAGTGAAAGAAGCTGACTTCCTCACTCGATGACAGCACCGTCGTCATCACCATCATCAGCACTATCATCATCATCATCATCAGCTCTGTAACTGCTGTATTTATTCAAATCGATGGCTGTCAGTCGATTCAAATATTTAATCGCATGATTGTCCATAGTTAATCATGATTAATCGCAAATTTTTGATCTGTTCAAAATGTACCTTAAAGGGAGATTTGTCAAGTATTTAATCCTCTTATCAACATGGGAGTGGACAAATATGCTGCTTTATGCAAATGTATGTATATATTTATTATTGTAAATCAGTTAACAACACAAATCAATGACAGATATTGTCCAGAAACCCTCACAGGTACTGCATTTAGCATAAAACAATATGCTCCAATCAGAACATGGCAAACTGCAGCCCAACAGGCAACAACAGCTGTCAGTGTGTCAGTGTGCTGACTTGACTATGACTTGCCCCAAACTGCATGTGATTATCATAAAGTGGACATGTCTGTAAAGGGGAGACTCGTGGGTACCCAGAGAACCCATTTACATTCACTGATCTGGAGGTCAGAGGTCAAGGGACCCCTTTGAAAATGGCCGTGACAGTTTTTCCTCGCAAAACTAAGTTTGGAGCGTTATTTAGCCTCCTTCGTGACAAGCTAGTATGGCATGGTTGATACCAAGTTGCGTTAATGTGTTGCGTTAAAACAAATTTGCGTTATCGTGTTCATTTTGACAGCCCTAATTCAATGAAACTAAAAAAGATTTCAGTCATGTACAACAGAGAGAAGGTGAGGAAAGAGTCGATCCTTCTTCACCCTTCAGTCTTGATTTTGTTTTCATACAACGTGCCTTTTGCCTTTAAGAGTCAATTTTGTGTGACAGCGAGGCCCCTTGAGTGATTTTTCCATACTCTCGCCTTGAACGAGTAGATCCTTCTGTCACTAAAATAAAATAGAATCAAAAGGAGGTACATTGCTTTTGTCTGAACTCCCTGCTGTTCTTGTAAGGCTTTTATATAATCAGACCGATTGTAGAGCATGCCATCAAAAGCCTCCGTGTTTTTGCGCTGGGACTCACTCCGCCATCCTCTCTTCAAGGTGTGTTTGTATCATTCACTCGAGCCTAGTCTCAAGTCGTTCCACTATTCAATTCACAATCAGCTGCTTCAGAACATCCAGCACGCAGGAAAACGCAATCCAGCTTGTGAGAAAAATCAATTTGTTCAGATGAAACTTGT
Source organism: Sebastiscus albofasciatus (assembly GCA_916701655.1). Classification (NCBI taxonomy): domain Eukaryota; kingdom Metazoa; phylum Chordata; class Actinopteri; order Perciformes; family Sebastidae; genus Sebastiscus; species Sebastiscus albofasciatus. The sequence goes on along the minus strand of CAKAOI010034311.1, from coordinate 41,570 downwards.
AGGTTGGAGGCTTTTCTTTTTTTTTTAAAGATGTTGAAGAGTTCCTCGCATCCACAGGAGGTTGTTTTAGCCTCCAAACAGGCCGACAGGCGGACGGCACAGATTTATTTCTACTGTAGCGTCAGAACACAAAGAAGGGGAAGAGGGAAAGAAAATGAGAGACAGAATGAAAATTTAATCAGGCCTTGCTTCTTAAGGGTTGACCGGGAGAGAGGAGGATTTATAGCTGCTTGGCCTCCTTTCTTCAACCCGCCATGTATCACTACAGCTGCTCACCTCTGTCCTTCACTCCATCACTCACTGCCCTGTGTGTGTGTGTGTGTGTGTGTGTGTGTGTGTGTGTGTGTGTGTGTGTGTGTGTGTGTGTGTGTGTGGGCACCCGTCTGTCCAAGTGTCTTTCCATTGGTGTGTCTGATGTGTTATGTGGCCTTGAAGTCACAGTTGTGTGGGTAACAGCTGCATTTTTATGCCTCCGCGCCGGCAGTAGCTGTGTGGAGGCATCAGGCTTTCGGGTTGTCCAACATCTGTTCGGCCCATTCTCGTGAATGTCTCAGGAACGTCTCGAGGTAATGTCTTCAGATTTGGTACAAACGTCCACTTGAACTCAAGGATGAACTGATTAGAATTTGGTGTTGAATGGTCAAAAGTCAAGGTCACTGTGACCTAAAAAAACACATTTTTGGCCATAACTCAAATGCTAATTATGACAATTTCACACAAATGTCTAACAGGATAAAATGATGTAGTGATGACATTTTGGACAGACATGGATGTGAACTGAAACTTGACTGGTTGGCAGAAGCATACAACCGTGAAGATGTAATTCTACTTCCTCCTTTCTAAGCATGCTAGTCAGTAGGAAGCTTTCTTCACTGCAGCAGTTACCTAAGCCACAGTGGAAAAGTAGCTTTACAGGAAGATTACTTAAGTCTTATTTTTGTAGTCTGGCCATCGTTGCTATCGGTAATAATTGCTCAGCACTCACAAAGGTTATTGCTGAGATCCTGCGAACGCTGCTTCCAATCCGGCCACTCACTTGGTTTGTCGAAGAAAAAGTTTGTGGGGGGGATTGAATTTAGCCACGACTCATCTCGCTGTTTACTTCTGACACCTTGTAAATAATTGCGATGGGGACTTTATTTAACTTTCCTGACTTTTAATGAAGACCGTCAGACAGCTGTTGAGTTACAAGTGCGTTGTTGAATTTACTTCCGTAAACCCCACATTCAACTACCGTATATAACCTAGTACATGCGCACGCACATTCAACTACCGTATCTAACATAGTACATGCACAAGCACATTCAACTACCATATCTAACCCAGTACATGCACAAGCACATTCAACTACCGTGTATAACATAGTATATGACAGTGACGTGATATTTTGGGCTCACTTTCAGTTTTACCTCCAAATAAAGTGGTTTAGATCTAGATAAACTCTTTGCTTAACACAAGCTGAGTGTTGATATCGGACTATTCTGCAAAACATCTTTTATAATGATGTGATATAATATTTATGCCTCTGCTTCGGCGACAGCCGTGACTGGATGCATTATGTTTTCGGACTGTCTGTCCGTCCGTCCGTACCATTCTCGTGAACACATTATCTCAGGAATGCTTTGAGCGAATTTCTTCAAATTTTGCACAAAAGTCCACTTGGACGTTTAATAAGATAAAATGATGAAGCGATGACATTTTGGACAGACGAGATTGGGAGCATTTCTATTGCCTCCTCATGGCTCCCAACATGGCGACGGCTGAGTTGGTGGCTATCAGCTAACAGTGCTAACAGCACTAAACGTGAAAACAGCAGCAACACTGCTGACAGAGCTAACAGTATTAACCTGAGGGGGAACCAGATTGTGGTGATTATATTATTTAAAAGAAAAATTGGATTTGGACGGAGTTTGAATGCCGCTCTCCTGCATGTGCTCCATGCCCATACACCCTGACCTCCACAACCTAACTTTCTGCTGTACTACATAAAGGACACACTACGTCCTGCATTGGTGCCAAACCTTTTTATTCCATCACCAAATAACAAATAGAAGCTCATATGACCCACATGAGTATGGTGATATAACAGCTGCGGTATGGTGATACAAACCTAAAATGACCTCACCTTTTTCACTAGATAAGCTCATGTTTATTGTAGTACGTCTCTTCTGTTTCCATGGTGATGTTTGATATTTTCTCTTTGCTCCTCTTTGATGGAAGATGCATACAAACAGCTTATCCTGAATTTGACATAAGCTAGGGTTTTGGTGATTACTCTGCACACTATAGCAGCTAAATCTAAGTGCCTTCCAAACCGGGGTAATTCAGGCCACAACATATTTGGACGGGAGGTAAACAGTAATATTCATAAATGATGCCAGTCGAATCATCAAAAACGAATAATGCATTTCAAGCCATTTCATAAAAATCAAAGTCCCACAATCAGCGGCAATTAAGTGAATCCATTTCCACATGGCAGCTTATTTTGCTCATTATGTCTGTCTGGTGGACCGAGGGTGCATCGCTGTGTAAACTGAACAATTGCTCTCGATGAGGAAGGTAATTATTCCCCCTGGGTAAATCAAAGTCAACCTGCACGATTCTGACCTCCCCACATACTCGCTGTCTATTTACCAGCCCCGAGAAAAAGAAAAAAAAAATCTACATAAAATATTCATAACTGTGCATAATCAGACATGCTGTTCAAGACCTAGTTTAGGTGTTAGGAAACTGTAAACTGCCCCTGCATTCAACAACCCAGATTAGATTCTGGGTCTGTGAGAAGGAAATGTACCCGTTGGTTCAGACGGCTGTATGAACATCAGAGGTGGTTCACTGCAGAGGCATTATGAAACCAGGGCCTGAGTTTAAGCATTGAAGATGAAATGTGACAACAGTGGGGAACAGTGTCTGTGGTTTGTATTTTTTATTAGGGCTGTCAAAGTTAAGCAAATCATTTTAACGCCACTAATTTCTGTATCGTATTAACACAACTTGCGATTTTTCGGTTGTAGCGGCTCAGTTTTAGAGCTAGAGTGAGATACTGGTATCATATGAAACTAGAAAACTAGGGCTGTCAGTTGATTAAAATATTTAACTGTGATGACATGGTTGGATTCCTTAGGTTTTCTAGTTTCAAATTATGCCAGTATCTTCACTCTGGCTTTAAAACTGAGCCCGCTACAACCTCAGAAAGATTGATTGCGTAAATGCGTTAAGGAAATTAGTGGCGTAAAAACAAATTTGTGTTAACGCGTTATTATCACTTTAACTTTGAAAGAAAACCTCAGGAATCCATCAGTACCAACTGTGTCCTACTAGCTTGTTGTGAAGGATGAATAACGCTCCAAACTTACGCTAAATTTAGGCGAGGAAAAACTGGCATGGCCATTTTCAAAGGGGTCCCTTGACCTCTGACCTCCAGATCAGTGAATGTAAATGGGTTCTCTGGGTACCCACGAGTCTCCCCTTAACAGACATGCCCACTTTATGATAATCACATGCAGTTTGGGGCAAGTCATAGTCAAGTCAGCACACTGACACACTGACAGCTGTTGATGCCTGTTGGGCTGCAGTTTGACATGTTATGATTATCATAAAGTGGGCATGTCTGTAAAGGGGAGACTCGTGGGTACCCATAGAACCCATTTACATTCACATATCTTGAGGTCAGAGGTCAAGGGACCCCTTTGAAAATGGCCATGCCATTTTTCCTCACTAAAATTTGACCCAATTTTGGAGTGTTATTTTGCCTCCTCATCACGTTAGCATGACATTATTGGTACCGATGGATTCCTTAGATTCCTTATTCCTTCCTTGTTTTTTGTTTGTTTCAAATGATATCTGTAACTTCACTCTGGCTCTAAAACTGAACCTGCTGGAACCTCTGAAAGACAGTAAAGTCGGTCGGGGTTGCCCCTGGCCCCGCGGGTCTCTTAGGGTTAATCTTGATCAACTATAGACAGTCATGCGATTAAGTGCAATTAAATATTTTAATTGATTGACAGGCCTATTTTTTATATTTCAGGATTGAAGTAAAGTGCTGTTGCTGAGCTCCGCACTAAAAACACTTTTTTTAGATCCTTTATAAGTCTGTGATGTCTTCTTAACTGGCACAAACTGTCGGTGTAGATGTTGTACTCTGCTCTGTGTGTGTGTGTATGTGTGTGTGTGTGTGTGTGTATGAGCTTCAGACGGTTACATAACGGGCAGAGACTAATTAGTGTAGACTTTATTCTCTTTATTGTAGTTTAAAGAACTGCAGAGATTTCATTCCCACCAACATCGCCACCTCAACATCCACGCTGGGTGGAGACAGCGGCCGATACAATGTGAGTCAGGTTCAGGATAACGGCAACTAATCAGATTAATGTCTGTGATCTCTCCCGTCAGTAATGAAATGGCACTCTGTACTCACACCATATGTGTCTTATAAAACACACACACTCGGTAAGTAGTGTGCCACCACAGGGGACACAGTAAGGGCAAACACACATCAGGCGCTCAGGGCCAATCAGATCCACTCAGCTCACGTATTGGTCTGTGCAGAGTCACATGGTGCATCCTGCAGCAGTTTTGGCATGTGTTTTACTGCGAAATCAATACGGCTTCACACACACAGCGTACAGCACACACACAAACAGGCAGACAACGTTTAAAAACCATCAGTCAAAGTGCCAGAACAATCCACTACGATTATGTTATTGCATAAGCGTGTGTGAGTGTTCACTTGTGTGACGACACGAGTGTGTGATGCGTTCTGCTTTGAGGGCGCACTCGAGTTAATGGGAATTCATGCGCGAATTAAAGCTGTGAACTTCCCCTCCTGTGTGTTTTGCGGTGCAGTAAGCGTGTGGGTGTATTTGTGACGTGTTTGTGTGTCACGCTACAAAGAGACCCGTCCTCCTTTCTGACGTTCCTCAGAGGAAATGGTTGTCTTCAGTAAGTTAACAGTTTTCCCATTTTTTTTTTTTTTTTTTTTTAGAAAACCAGCAGCTGACAAACAGGATAACAGCTGAGTGAAAATACAACCTGGAAACATGCAGGATATGGAAGTGTAGCTTTTATGGAGCAGGAATGAAATTACAGAAATCATTTTGTTCAGATTGAATAGTTTTATTCTGTGTTGTATATTACAGTTATGTCATTGGGTTTCACACAGAAACACTGTGTAGAAGAATTAAGCCCGAAACACAACAGGAGCGCGTGGCGGCTGCGTTTCCTGTTATTTTTTATTTTGGCGTCCGTGTTAACAGGTTAGAGCAGCCACACTGCCCGCATGAGACGCGTGACTCAGCTGCGTCTCTTTTAGAAATTCGAGGTCTTGCCTATTTTTGATGCGTGCCGCACGTCTCACAGCAACAACAGACAGTGAAAGTGATCTATTGACTGTATATTAACATCATATCAGCTACATTACTATCGTTTCAATGTCTAGACATCTGTAGAATATGTCACGGACAGTGAAGGTGATCTGTTGACTGTATATTGACATCATACCAGCAAGATTACTACAGTTTCAATGTCTATCTGTAGAATATGTTACGGAGATGAAAAAAGTAAAGACTTATTTTTAAATCAACACTTTCATTTCAAAATAAAAGCCCTCAAGCGTTTTTTCTATGGACAGAATTCCTTCATTTGTTAACACGAGGCTTTTATTCTGAAATATGTGCCGTACAGTGTTCTAGAACCTGCAGTGACTTGGAGAGCTCCATGAATGAATATAGTACGGGGTTTTAATTGTCGATTATTACTATTATTTACAAATTACCACACGTTTCTTAACTTCTTGAAATCGGTCGAGTACTGAGGGAGAGCGCTGTAGCTTCCAGCCGCTAAATGAGCTGCAATCTAATTGCTCGGGCAACTCCTCACCGTCAATGTACGTCCACTAAACGTAAATGGTAAATGGGCTTGCATTTAAGGCCCTGAAACACCGGCCGTCAGACAGTTTGAGGCCGTCGGTGAGCATCTGTTGGCCTAGTTTTCTCAGTGTCCCGCACTGTTGGCTCTAGTATGCCTGTGTCTGAGTTTTTTCGGCCAATTCAGCATGTTGAATCGGCTCCCGTCGGTGAGAGAAATCACTCTGATTGGCTGTTCAGCTTAAACGAATCGGTGCTTGAGAAGAGAAATGGGAGTGAGGAAAGCAAGCCAACAATTTAAGTTGAGGAAAAACACAGAAGGCTCTTCTCATTTTTCATCTTCATCTCATCTGATCATTCCAACACACGGATATTTTCACAACCACATGAACATCTGGAATGAAGCTAAGTGGTGAGTGAGAGTGGTGTGAAAATGGTCAGCCAACGCTGCTTTGTTTCATGTACGTATCATAAGACTAAAGACTACCACCGCCTGCTGGTGTGGAGAGATATTTCATCTCACGTAGTCGGCCGTCGTCTGTCGTCTTTGCGGTGTGTTTGAGTGCAACTTTTTGGCCAAGACAAAGGTGACGTGAGGTGACGGTTGGCCTTCGTCGCTGCTAGTTCTTAGATGTCGGGTTGGTGTGTTTGGACCTTTGTATTGTGCCTTTTCTAGTCTTTCAATTACTTAAAGCGCTTTACACTACATGTCAGCATTCATCCATTCACACACACATTCATACACTGATGGCAGAGGCTGCCATGCAAGGTGCCAACCTGCACATCAGGGTCTAATTTAAATACCCATTTACACACCAATGGCACAGTCTTCGGGAACAATTTGGGGTTAGGGTTCAGTATCTTGTCCAAGGACACTTCGACATGTGGACTGGAGGACTTGAACCACCGATTACAATTAGTGGACGACCCGCTCTAACCCCTGAGACACAGCCGCACAGTGCTTGTTTTAGCCACTGATTGTTTTAAGTGTCTGACAACATTATGGAAAGTTACTCTTTAAGAATACTACCTGCTGTCATGTGGCTGCATGTCTTTATGTAACCCCGTACTGTTCTCATTCAATTATATATTATTATTCTTATTTCAGATTTCAGGTGGAAAGTAATTGACTTTATTTACATAAGTACTAAACTAGCTCGGTCTGTGGGGTTTTGGCTCGCGAACCGGAGGTAGCCGATTCAAGTCCCCGCATGGACCAAATACAGAGTGTATGGCTGAAAGCCTGGCACTGCCCATGGTGCTTTTGAGCAAGGCACCAAACCAACCCAACTGCTCAGGGTGCTGTGGCGAACCATCATTCTGACATCCCTCCACAATGATGCATGCTTGTGTGTGTGTGTGTGTGTGTGTATGTGTGTGTGACTGACAGTCAAAGTAAGTGAATAGCAAGTGAAGAAAGTGCAGCATTTAGAAGCTAGAGAGCCAGATATTTCACTCAGGGGTTGGTGGAGACCAAAACAGAGCTAAAAGAAGAGTGAATATTGGGGCTAACATTTATCAGGTGGGCAGAAACACAAGTCCAAATGAATGCTAATGTTGCTGCGTCCCAGTTGGATGTGTAAATAGGCAACTGTTTGTTAACACGTTGGTCACGGCATCTTTATATGTCAGGTATGTTGACAGCTTGTTGTGCTGCCCTTGGCCAAAAATACTACTAATAATACTAAAATAATATTTAGTTACTTATATTGATACTTTTACATGAATAAAAGACCTTAATACTTGTCCCACCTTCGTCAGTTTTGTTATTATATTCTTTATATTGCACTCTTCAGTTAAGTAGCATCTTACCTCAACAACAGATACAGTTTTATGAACAGTGATTCAAATGCAGTAACTTTCTATTTACATAACACCTTTGCAAAAACTTCACATAAAAACCAAAGCATTTTCAATGGATTTCAGAATGCAGTATCTGTCCTGCAAGACAAAACTTGCAGGACAGTGAGCAGAATGGGACAGGCAAAACTTTTTTTTATGCAACATCGAACCTCTTGTTTGTTTTTATGAGACAAAATTAAAGCACCTTCTATTGATGAGGTGAAACTGAGGCTCTCAAACTCTTTTATTACTGTGTGTCTCTGATATTGCTCTCCAGATTCAATAAAACCAGATTGAATTTCCCCCCAGTGACAGATCCCTGCTGCAAAAGCAGACACTATTTCCATTCAACCTTTATTTTAACTTGGAAATACATTGAGGTAGAGACCTCATTTACAACATAGCCAAGTCAAAAAAAATATAGTAAATAATCAAAAACATCCTAGGCACCAAGAAACACAAATAAGAAACTTGGTAAAAATAATAAAACCTGAAGAATATATAAAGCAATTAATATTTAAAGCAATTAAATCAACTAAAACAAGATCAGCTGGAACTGAAATAAGATGAAATTGAACATTTAAATTGCCCTAAGGATAAAAATGAGGTAAGCTTGAAATGAATTGTTCTGCATATTATGTGCAATAAGAAAAACTGAATTTTCCAAGTTCAGTAAAAACAGTCGGCACCTGCAACGTAATTCAGTTATTTGAGCGTGTTTGATAACAGTCCACATTAAAAGACCACAACAAAGCCATGTAAGGGGGTAAAAACCAGCAAGGGCCTAAATAAATAAAAGCCAGTGTCTATCATGCCTTAGAGAGAGCGAGAGAGAGGGCCACCCAACCTTAGCATGCAGCTCACAATGATGAGTATTATCATCAGTAATAAATATGTAATCATAATCCAAGACTGATGAAAAGTTGTCAATAAGCATCCTTCTACAATGCAGAGGAAAACATGATTCACTGCTATAGAAGACACCATTTTCCCCCATAATATGCTCACCAGTTTAGTCACATGGTGTCTAAAAGTGACCTTCTCATCGATCCAAGATACTTGTATGCTGTGACTCTTTCGATAAAATATAGATATACTTCTATCTAACAGCCTCTGGCTCTCCATCTTACCTTGACCAGAGTTGAAAAATTGAAATCTAAAAATAAAACAAACTGCACTGAGCGATGTTGTGTGGATGCAGAGCACCACTAAAAGCCACTAAGAGGTATTTTGGGGTGTCCATTGACCTGTGCATGGTATTGTGAATCATCGCTCGCTGTTTTCCTGAACTGAGTAAGTCACTGGAGATGTGCACTTTGTAAATCCTGACTTACACTTTTCAAGAATTTGACTTGAGAGCCTCTTTAACAAGCAACAACAATCTCTGCTTCCAGTGCAATCAACCTTAGGACAAATCTGAACTCCAATACCCAGAAATCCTGTCAGGTGATGTCAGTCAGTAGCATCCAGTGTGTTCACGTTCCACAACATAACTGGTCTATTATGATGCTTTTGCTACATTCACCTCATAAGGAGGACAATACTTTATTTATTGTTTTCTGACTCTCAAAACTGTACGTGTGCTGCTGTAAGGCTGTCTACCATGGGATACCAAAGGGGACTATAAAGGTTTGTCTGGATGAAGCGGTTCCCCCTGCTATTCAGTAGACAGATTGGACTTGTCACTTTGTGTGGGTGGAGAAGATTTCCCACCAGTGACCATAACCAGCAAACAGGGCAACACTGTGGGCTGTCAGATGGGCAGGGATGGTTCCTAGCTTGGAAAATCTAACCATTAATGGCTTGTTAAACCTGCAATTGCGGATTTTTTTGACCACTCTGGGGAAGCGAAAACAAGCTGCAAACACAACGATGATGTATTATCACCCTTTGAGTTCAACTTGTCAGCAAGCAGTTGCCCAGTTACTAGGGCTGTCAATCAATTAAAATATTTAGTCACAATTAATCGCATAATTGTCTATAGTTAATCGTAATTAATTGCAAATTAATCGTACTTTTTTGATCTGTTCAAAATGTACCTTAACGGGAGATTTGTCATTGATACTCTTATCAACATGGGAGTGGAGAAATAGGTTTGCTTTATGCAAATATATGTATATATTTATTATTTTAAATCCATTAACAACACAAAACAATGACAGATATTGATCCAGAAACCCTCACAGGTTTAGCATAAAACAATATGCTCCAATCAGAACATGGCAAACTGCAGCCCAACAGGCAACAACAGCTGTCAGTGTGTCAGTGTGCTGACTTGACTAGGACTTGCCCCAAACTGCATGTGATTATCATAAAGTGGGCATGTCTGTAAAGGGGAGACTCGTGGGTACCCAGAGAACCCATTTACACTCACTGATCTGGAGGTCAGAGGTCAAGGGACCCCTTTGAAAATGGCCATGTGTAAGTTTGGAGCGTTATTTAACCTCCTTCGCAACAAGCTAGTATGACATGGTTGGCAGCGATGGATTCTTTAGGTTTTGTAGTTTAATATGATCCCAGTATCTTCACTCGAGCTTGAGCCCGCTACAACTTGAGCCCGCTACAACTTGAGCCCGCTACAACTTGAGCCCGCTACAACTTGAGCCCGCTGCGACCTTAAAAATTGCAACTTGTGTTAATGTGTTAAAGGAAATAGTGGCATTAAAACAAATTTGCGTTAACGCGTTATTATCACGTTAACTTTGACAGCCCTACTATTTACACATCCAGCAGATACATTTGCATTTATTTGTCATGTTTCTGTCCACCCGGTGAATGTAAATCTTATATTCACTCTTATTTTAGTAACAATGCTGGTAAGAGTGAACAAAATCCTAAAGTTGATAGTCGTAAAACTGAAACAATGAGCTGAAAGAAGCTAAAAAAAGCGCTGCAGAGCTGAGGGGAACTGCAGTCTGGTGCTAATTATCTATGAGTTCATCATTACGAGTGACCCCTTTGATATTTACACATTCTTTGTTGATATAGAAGATTAAAGCAGCTTCAAACCTCCTGCAAAAGTGATACAGCGCTTCACAATGTCGGTTACATATTGAAATAAGACACAATAAAAAAGTATCAGCAACTTTCAACCACATCCCTCAAAACTTCTTCTTTTCCTTGGGAACTAAAAAGTATGTCAAATGTACAAACTCCTCTCCCCCAAGACAACGCTATATATATAATGCAAGTGTACAGCAGCAAACAATACTCTGACAATCAATAATGCAGCCTGGATGTATTCATAGCTTCACATTGGGTTGGAGACAATCCAGGGATTAGTGCAGCAGAAAGATCTCAGGTCACTGATGAAACTTTGGAGATATTCTTCCTCATTGTTTAGATTGAACTTTGTGCATGTTTCATATGTTGTTGACGTTGTTAGAAGTCTCCTGAGGTTTGCTCAAACTTTGAGATCCATTTCAGTTGTATTCTCCTCCTCTGCCTCTCTTTGTAACCACAAGCTTGTTCACTTTGACAGTTGCTTTGTTGAGCCTCAGGGATTGATCCTAGTGTTGGAAAAGTCAGTTTCAGAGGATGCACAGGAGTGAGCAACCCTGGACCCATGATGCACTGGGCTCCTCTTTCCCCCTTAGTTAGCGGCACCAAAGTTCCCTGTTCTGCTTCAAAAACTGCTCCATTTTCTCCATACTCTTCTTTTTTTTAAATGTCAAAACGACTTTGCTTTCCTCTCAGCCTGTTCAAGATCTCCCCACTGCTCTACAGCAGCTTAACATCTCTCAGCCTTTCTCACGCAGCTCCTGCTTTAATTACACCCTGTTTACACTTTGGTTGTGTAGTTACATTTGCTTCAATTTGTTTTATCCAGTTCTTTGCCTGCTGGGTTTGTGATTCATTTTGTCTGAAATGCCAGGTTGTCTGACAGATTTATTGGTGCACAGCATTAAATTGGCTTCACATAGTCCACGGTTCTGCTGTGAAACTGTTGGCTAGATCCAAATGTGTGTCACATACGTATACTACCTGGGATTTTTATACCAGCTTCCGGTTTGTTCACACATAACATAGGTTACTCCAAAAGTTTGTGATGGATTTGAATGATATTTTTTGGAGGGGTGGAGTGTAGTATTTTGGTGGCGATCCGGATCATGATCCAGATTCAGGAATTTTTTTTAATGATTCCGATCAGCCTGTCATTAAGACCACAGGCTAGAACACATGAGGATGTATAACTGATGCAGAGAAACAAACAAGACCACAGCAACATCCATTCATTCACCTTATTGTACACACACAACCATACACACACTCACGCACACACACACACACACACACTCATATAAACACTTCCACAGCGGTCCATCATCATCTGTCATCATAGAGTTGCTGTCACACAGGCGAGGCCTCAGAAGCAGCAGGTTGGCTGTGGGGAAATGAAGCAAGAGATGGGATCTGAGCTGTCGATGTGTGTACGTGGGTCTTAGGTATGGATGTGTTTCCTGTTCTGGGACTTCTCTTCTATAAGTCTGTCTGAGCTCCTGTACAAGTAGTCCTCTATTTTCTAGGTTTGTGTGTCTCGGCTATGCTGTTTGTGTGTCATGGATGTCTGGGGTTCTGTGTGTGTATGTGCGTGTGCTTGTCTATGGTTCATCTTTGTGTGTGTTGTATGTGTCTGGATGTGTTATTGTCTCTAACTGTCACTGTATATGTAGCTCTGTCTGTCTATGTGTGTGTGTGTGTGTGTGTGTGTGTGTGCCAGAGAAAATGGATTTAGGCAGATGATGTAATAGTTTTTGTCCCCTTGTGTGTCGCTTCACATGAGCTAAAGGCTCCAGAGTTCACTGATGTACAGTGTGTGTGTGTGTGTTTGTGTGTGTGTGTGTTTCTGTGGCAGACAATTTCCCTAGATGCATCTTGTTAAAAAAAGACAGGAAGGTATTCGGCTTAGCAAAACCATAATCCTTAATTGTTTAAAGTGCAGTATTAAAATTTCATCTTTGATGTTGAATGATGTATCTGAGGTTTTTTTGGGGGGTTATTCTTAGAAAGAGTGTGTGTTTGTGAACTCAAAGGGAAAGCTGTGGCCAGCATTAAAGATGGATTAAAGTCTGTATTTTAATAACCATTACAGATAATAAACTAAAATAAATTTGCATAATTGATTGGGGTGGGAAAAAAATGTATTCACCTATATATATCGCGTTTTTTTTACAATTTTGAAATCAATGTTTTAATGCCAGAATCAATATATCTGCTTCATTTGATTTCATGCGCAGGTAGAAGGAAGTTACGTGTGACGTGACGTCTTATCCGTTCCGTTTCCGTCAATCAAAACAATCCACTGCGAAACGATGAAGTCGAAATGTTGGAGGGTCCGCGTGGATACGACCTGCAACGTCACATGTTAAATCCAGCGTGGTAAACACTACACATCCAGTAAAGGATGGAAACACTTTGGGTTTCACACATTGACAGGAAAAGCAGAGCTAGACATCACGGCTAAAGCTGCATGCTAACTCTTTCAGGGACAGGAAACGTTATCGTATCACGGTAACGTGGCGGTGGAGCCGGCCGTTGCTCTCGTCTCCGTGGTCCAGTGGGTCGACGCTACGACTGTAGAGCACCCAGATACTGACATTTATGTTCTCTGCATTCAAACGGCCCCGACGGAGCTGACCATGGATGGATAAAGAGAACGGAGCGGACAGGAGAGCTAGAGACGGACTTGGCGAGGTTAGTGGAAGTAAACATGGGACTACGTCCGGTTTTCAAAATAAGGTAGCTAAGGGATCTGTATATACAAAATACATCTATGGAAACAAGATTGATGGATTATATTCACCAGAAGTATAACACATTATGTCCCTTATAAATTAAACAGAAAATACCACTAATTTGTGAGGGAGATGTCTTTATTCTTTGATTTTGGGGTTGCTGGAAAAAATGTAAGAAATAATTCCTGACATTAACTGATATATTTGACTTCAGGACATTTCTGACTACATACCTGCTGAAAATCAAACATTTTTACTGTATTAATTCAGATATTTTCTAAAGTCAAAGTCCCTAGAAGTGTATGATTCAACTTTTTCCCATGGTCTAGTGTTAAAGGTCCCATATCATGCTCATTTTCAGGTTTATACTTGTATTTTGTGTTTCTATTAGAACATGTTTACATGCTGTAATGTTCAAAACAACACATTATTTTCCTCATACTGTGTGCCTGAATATACCTGTATATACCCTCTGTCTGAAACACTCCGTTTTAGTGCATTTCAACGGAATTGTGTTGCTAGGCAACAGCTTGGGTCCATGTTTACTTCCTGTCAGCTGATATTATTTACATACACTGCAACAGGAAATAAACTGGGACACATTTAGAATGTTCATGTTTAAAACCGTGTAAATATTGTATATTTGTGACATCACAAAAGGACAGAAATCCTAACGGCTTGTTTCAAGCGCACAATTTCTGAATACGGGCTGTGTGTATTGAGCGTTTTGATAGTTTAACAGTATTTATATAGCACTTAAACCTGCTTTATAATATAAAAGACATGAAAATCTCACTTTTTACAATATGGGACCTTTAAAGTTACCAAAAAAAACCCTACTATAAATCGGAATATTGAATCGCAATACATATTGCTGCAGTGTTTGATCATCTTCCACAAAGTGAGCTAAAAGGACAAAAGAAATGTGTAGAGTCGTGCTGTTCATGAAAGTACAGCTAAATACATTCTTATATTTCTTATTAATTCAATAAGCACATGAGCCACAGTGCAGCATTTCCACATGTCGTGCAGAAAGACGGATTAGAACACATTAGATAACAGAGACAATCAATTGACCTTTGCTGATCCCATTTTCTACAGCAATGTGAGTAACGTTTCCATGATGAAGAGAGGATGATGCCACTGTACCGCATTGTAAATGACAAGGGCTTTTAGCAGCGGTTTGAGAAAGTGAAATTCAAAATGGATGTATGTCTCATAGTAAAATAATAGGAATAATTCAAAGTGAAAGCAATGATGGAGCAGAGCCAATCTACTGCTCTTTGCATCTCTGCGCGTTTGTGGGTTGGAACAAGGATGAGTTGATCCATGTAGAAAACAACAACATTATTTCTCTTAATTGATAAATGACAAATGTTTTTTTTCCATCTTTTGATTATAGGTGAAATATCAAAATCCTGCCATGAATACGATGGGATTCAATGGGCGAGAACTACCGATTTGTTCTTATGTGGTACAGACAGTACGAACGAGTGATTGAAGAGAACTTGAGGCATTCACCAATTTTCTCCTACTTTTTTCTTTTTTCTTCACAAATGAAATTCACAAGTTGTCCAGGTCATACAAGTCATTCACAGAGAGTGAAATATGTTAAAATCAACTAAAAAATAACGAAATAACTAAAATCAACTTCACGCAAAATGAATATTGTATCACCATCATCGTGGTTTGCAAGTTTACTGAGTGTTTGACAACGTTTTTAGCCAACCCAGTCTCACTCCCAACTCGTCAAATACCACCGATCGGGCAGCACCCATCGGCATCGGATGCTGACGTGCGGAGGCGCCCTTTAGCAACGGTGTGTGACCAACCGGGCTTTCAACTAACTCCAATGTAAACCCAACTGTGGCGTTATTCAACGGTCGGAGCAAGTGACGTAGTATTAATAACGTGAGAGTCCGTAGCTTTTTGGACAATAATTGGACGCAACGCACTGTGATGTACGCTGAACCCAGCCGCGAGCGCAGCTCAAACCGTGCTCCATGTGAAAGGCCCTATGGTCTCCTGTGATCCTGGACCGGCAGTATCAACATCAGACACTATAAAGATTTTTGAAAAATGCTTGGGTGAAAACGTGTCCAGGGTGACAGTGCCATACGACATACCATTGAATATATATATATATATATATATATATATATATATATATATATATATGTGTGTGTGTGTGTGCGTGTGTAGGGATACATATATCCCTACCTGCTGTGTGTGTGTTTGACATGGTGATGAAAATCCCAGGAAGATTCTGCAGGTCTCCAAAAAACAATGAATAACATCAAGCAGGGATGCTTGAATTATGGCTGCTCCTATCTGTGTTGGTTGATACTTTGGGTTTGTAGACAACTTTTTTTTTCAACCTTTTAAGATATGAGGATGGAAAAGTGCAAGGCAACTGTATCATAAAATATTAAATTAAAATTTCTACAGAAATACCCTCAACCGCTCAGTCTCAGAGTGCACAAAACGCAAATCCAGAATTCTTGCAACCTTTTTTATCTCAGTCTCCCCCTAGGCAGCTCAATGCCTGCGTCCACATATGGATTTGAACTGACTATGGTTGAATTTATAGTAGTATATTTAGCAGGCGACGCGTGTTCTTTTCACCTTGTGAGTCTGTGTGTGTGTGTGTGTGTGTGTGTGTGTGTGTGTGTTTGTTTGTTTGTGTGCAGGATTTTTGTGACCGTGTAGTTGACACCAAAATAAAGGTTGAGTTCGAAGATGGGTGTGGTCAAGGATGCCAGAAGTATATACCCCTGGCCCGGCGTTGCGGCTGTTGTGGTCCCATTATCAGATGGCCTCTAACAGTGGATACTAATCTTATAGGTTCTTGATAATATAGCTGATAATATAACCTGCAATAGAACAACAGAAAACTGCTCATGATTTGATTGGTCCGAAGTGTCATTAAAAAAAAAGAGTTCAGTTGAAGCAAGACTATGTACCTTTGTCTGAACAGTGATCACCATTACTTACAGTGATAATTATTGGACGCTATTAAATGCTAAAACATGGTGTAATCATAGCACAAGTAAAAAGTTTCATCAAGTCAGCAAAGTGACCCAGTATTGTCTGACCTCCAGATCAGTGAATGTAAATGGGTTCTATGGGTACCCACGAGTCTCCCCTTTACAGACATGCCCACTTTATGATAATCACATGCAGTTTGGGGTACGTCATAGACATAGTCAAGTCAGCTATATTTGTTCACTCCCATGTTGACAAGAGTATTAAATACTTTACAAATCTCCCTTTAAAGTACCTTTTGAACATAAAAAAAATGTGTGATTAATTTGCGATTAATCGCGATTAACTATGGACAATCATGCGATTAATTGCATGTTACATGTAAAAGGAAAAGTTACTGTTATGCTGTGTATCAGATATCCACAATGATGGTACGTGTCCACAGGCTCCGTCCTTTCCAAGCTTCCCATTCACTGTCTATGTGAGCAGCCGTGCAGTGCATTCTGGTAGCGTGGCAGCGCGATTCGAGAAACGGAGCGTCACGACGCCCGTTCCTTATTTGCATAAAGTTGAGGGCTAGTTTACTTTATACAAATCACAGGCGTCCGACGCGACTCACCGCCTCTCCAAACTCTGGAGAATCTTTTAAAATAAACGTTGTTGATCCAAAATAAAGACAGATTCATCAACTGCATGGATTATTTCTTGCCTCAAATGTTCTCAGAAACACATCTCAGTGAACTATTTTCGTGGAATAAGAGAAGAAAGTTTCCAAACGAGCCTCCATACTGTTTCCGGTTTGAAAGCTTGGAGCAGCAGCCCACAGAGGGAAAGTGTTCGTCCAGTCAGAAGCCTAGTGCCTTGTGTCTAGTGAAAGCCCACCAAGCGTCCAATGCTGGGAAGCGGCGTGTCCCCTCGCGATAAAAAGCGCCCCTGTGGACACGTACCATGAGACAAAAAATGACCAAAAATGGGAGAGGAAACAGATAATGCACTGTGATGGTGAAATGTCCTCCTTAATGTCTGAGAGACGCTGCAGGCTCATCATCGGTGGTCATCACACAGTGCCTGCCTCCCAGATGGGAGCTTGTTGAACACATACAGCATTAGCCTCAGCCAGCTGGGAGGGTGTTGAAAACTTTTTAGGAATGGATGCAGAATCTGTCTCCTCTCTGCCTCAGAGCCTCAGCTTAGTCTGAGCTTGTCTGTACACAGCAACAACTAATCTCCAACCCTGCTGGAGTTTGGAGATGTTGCTATCAAATATGTTCAAGTCAAGCTTCCCCACTTTCATGTTTTTTTTGTTGTAGCTTCTCAGTGTTGTCGTCGTTGCTGCTGCCTATCCATCAGTCGGCTTCTTGAGCCACCTAGATTTGCCTCGTGATCTTTTCCACATGCTCTACCTTCTCTGCATTACAAACTCTAGTCTCCTGATAGGTTTTAGTATAATCCAAACAAGTTTTTAAGTATTTAGACTTTTTGCACAATCTCAAACATACTTTAAGCCATACTTCAAGTTTTGGTAATCGTGTTTTTTAATACAGCCAGTACCACGTTCAGGGTCTGAAATTAGCACCTGCCAACTTGTAAGGATCATGCATTTGTGGGATGAGCAGCACAGCTGATTATGTGGGGAGAGCCCAAGAAAAATGTTCCAAAATGCTCTGCCAATGGTAAACAGTGTATTCTCCTGTTGGTGTTGACTCTTGTTTTGAGTTGTTTGGTGGATTGGATGATTGAACTCTCTATCAGTAACATGGAACAAACAAGACATATTGGCAATTTTACACTTTATTCATTTAATCCACCGTCAGGAGCCTCAGTAGCGGTGGAAGATCCATACGCAGCCACAACAGCCTGGCACCTCCTCCTCATGCTGGTCACCAACCTGGTCACACGTTGCTGTGGGATGGCGTTCCATTCCTCAACCAGGATTGGTTGCAGGTCAGCCAGCGTGGTTGTGTTGGTCACTCTAACACGTACAGCACGCCCAAGCTGATCCCACAAGTGTTGAATTGGGTCGAGGTGTGGACTCCTGGCAGGCCGTTCCATTCTCTCTACTCCTGCAACAAATCCTGGTTCCGGCTCCGATACAATGGCACCGATACCACTTTACGGTGGTGCGCCCGACCCCGCTGGGCCAGGATCCCACCTCAGCTGGCGCGCACCGGCCCTAACTGTCATTGCGCCACAGAGTTTTGCTTGCACACTTTGACTCGCGCTTGCGTTAGACCCCTTGGTCCGTGTTTCGAGACGGGTCGGGAGGGTTGCCGACATCGCCACAGACCCCTGGTGCCTTTTACGTGGGGCGAGCCCCGATCTGGCGGCACAACGCGGTTGGGGCGCACAGAGGACAGTCCGCCCCGGACGGCAGTCGCACCGGGACGTCCCCAACGGGGTGGAGGGCTCAGCGAGCCCTTTGTTCACGGTGCAGCGAGGTCCGGGCGGGGAGCGCTGTAAAGCTGCGGCCGCGAGCCACCTTCGCCCCGAGCCTTTTCAAGCCGACCTAGAGCCGGTGGCGGCGCACCGCCTCATATGCGGGACTCCCCAGCCTGCCGTGTGTCGCTCACACCCTCCAGCTGGCTGTTAACGAGGGTCCTTTGGCACAGAGAAGTACTCGTATCGGTACTCGGTATCGGAGAGCACCCAAATGTAAGTACTTGTACTCGGTCTGAAGAAAAGTGGTATCGGTGCATCCCTAATAAAATATATCGAACATTGAATGACATCAGTTCTAAAATGATTCCTTCATTTAGTGCAGAGATTTAAAAAATGGCAGATTACATTTCTGAGTGGCAGACAAAAACTACTTGCCTGCCACAGTGGCAGTTAATTTCAGACCCTGACCTCGGTGCTGGGGTCATGATGCTACTGCGGTGTGTGTGTGTGTGTGTGTGTGTGTCAGACAGAAAGACAGAGGAATAAGTGGAGATAGAGTGGTGTTTTGTGTCTGTTTATATCTGTGTATGACGGGAGAAAGTGGAGATAGTGTGTGAGTGTGTCTGAGTGTTTGAGTGCCTGCGTCTTCTTCTACGACTCCGAATAAATGTCTGCTGGCTTGTGTGTGTGTTGGGAGTGCACGTGTCAATTAAGGTCTGTGTACAGTGTGCACGTTGCAGCAGCCCAGGATGTCTCCCCAGTTCTGTTTATGCTAGACTGGCTGACCTACCGATTGCCCCGGAGCCGTCACATGACTGTGTCAGCAAGTCACACGGGACCCTGCGACAGAGCAGCACAGATGAGGCGCCATGCTGCCTGCCTGTGTGTTTTTATCTTAATTACTGCATGACTGCATGCTTATTGCCTTCCACCTACTGGTGTGTGTCTGTGTTGTTCTCCACCTACAGAAGCTCTCAGGTCTGTCTCTGTAGTTAGAAGAATGTGTAGAGTGTGTGTGTGCTTACACAATCTTCTAACTGATGCACACACACATACAGCCCAATTTGATCTCAGTGGGGCGGACCAGTAAAACCATTGCATAACAACACCTCAAATTGTTCTGAAAACGTTCACAATTAATGAACAATCCATTTACAAAACTGATGATGGACTGAGATGTGCGACTAAAACAGACTGCTGTCTCCTTGAACCTGCCAAGAATTCATTTGTCTTCTCTGTTCTTAGTTGTCTTTGCAAGTTCTTGTATTTTTTTGCAGGGCTATCAATTGATTCAAATATTTAGTCCCGATTAATCGCAAATGAATTGCATATTAATCACATATTTTTATCTGTTCAAAATGTACCTTAAACTGTGATTCTTCAGGTATTGATACTCTTATCAACATGGGAGTGGACAAATATTCTGCTTTATGCAAATGTATGTCTATATGTATTATTGTAAATCAATTAACAACACAACACAATGACAGATATTGTCCAGAAACCCTCACAGGTACTGCATTTAGCATAAAACAATATGCTCAAATCAAAACACGGCAAACTGCAGCCCAACAGGCAACAACAAATTTGCGTTAACGTGTTATTATCGCGTTTACTTCGACAGCCATAATAAAAACCCTTTGAGTTGTTTCAATGGCATCCTACCGGCTTTAAATATATTTTCTGGTGCATGCATAAGCTCAGAATCATTGTTGCATGTGTCCTTATGAAATCACCTCATACTGTATATACAGGATATAGCTGATCACATAAACTATGGTAGATTAAAATATTTAATCTTGACTAATCACATGATTGTCCATAGTTAATTGTGATTATTCGCAAAACATATTTAATTTTTTATCTGTTCAAAATGTACTACCTTAAAGGGAAATTTGTCAAGTATTTAATACTCTTATCAACATGGGAGTGGGCAAATATGCTGCTTTATGCAAATGTATGTATATACAGATATTGTCCAGAAACCCTCACAGGTACTGCATTTAGCATAAAACAATATGCTCCAATCAGAACATGGCAAACTGCAGCCCAACAGGAAACAACAGCTGTCAGTGTGTCAGTGTGCTGACTTGACTATGACTTGCCCCAAACTGCATGTGATTATCATAAAGTGGGCATGTCTGTAAAGGGGAGACTCGTGGGTACCCAGAGAACCCATTTACATTCACTGATCTGGAGGTCAGAGGTCAAGGGACCCCTTTGAAAATGGACATGTTTTTCCTCACCTAAATTTTGCTTAAGTTTGGAGCGTTATTTTAGCCTCCTTTGTGACAAGCTAGTATGACCTGGTTGGTACCGATGGATTCCTTATGTTTTCTAGTTCATATAATGCCAGTATCGTCGCTCTATAGTTTTAAAACTGAGCCCCCTTCAACCTAGAAATCACAAGTTGCATTAATGCGTTAAAAAATGTGTGGTGTTAAAACGAGCATGCGTTTTTTGCCATGATGAGTCTGATAGTGGCGCCGGATGTTATATTCCTTGAGCACTGAAAGGTGCAGTGAACACACCAAGCACACTGGCATCCCATTTACCTCTGTGAAGAAAAAGGAAAACTAGTCTATTTTTCTTGCAAAACCCGACACTATGTGTGTCCACTGTTCTCCTTTTTGACAAAGACATTTTCCATCGCTGGCTCCTGCAAGAACAATAGCCTACGCTTGACAGTGTTGTGTCACGTAGCCTGTACGCAACGTGGGATCTATAATAGCTTATCCAGCACAGTGGGCTACCTCCTGGTCTGAGAAGTGAAGCCAATGCTGAAGTTCCTTAAACTTGCATTCTTTCTGTTAGCCAAAAAGGTTGCAAATAGAAGTCTGTGAGAAAATGAGTCTACTTCTCTCTTAATTTATTACCTCAGTAAACATTGTAAACATGAGTTTATGGCCTCAATCTCTAGTTTCAAGTCTTCTTCAATACAGCATGATGTTCATTTAGTAAATGATGGTCCCATTTAGAGTCAAATAGACCATAAAGCAGGGGATGCTTTAGGGTGGGGCTACCTTGTGATTGACAGGTTTTTACCAGGGCGTTGTCCGGCAGTGTGTTTTCAGGTTGTGATAGTTAGTTGTAACATTTTTGTCACCTAAAAATGTCTTATTCAGCATTCAAAAAACTAAGATGGCGACGGCCAAAATGCCGAACTCAAGGCTTCAAAACGGTAGTCCACAAACCAATGGGTGATACGTCCACTTCCTATATAGAGTCTGGCTGGAGGACTTGTTGATAAAATACAGTAGATGATAGCGTACACAGTGTAATGATGTTAGGAAGAAACTGAATATTTCATTTTAGTCATTTTAATAATTTAGTTTACTTTTAATTACCGTTGAAGTTCTTTCAGGAGAAACACTGGTTTGGGGTTTCTGTTCATGGTTTGGATATCAAAGTTACAGAATTTATTTTTTTCATTTATGATATATTTTTTTACATTAAAGGGACTGTTTGTAAGAATCAGAAATGTCTTGTTAACAGCTTCACCTGTGGCCGTTAAGTCAACTAAAGTCAGCGTCCTGTTGCTGGCGCTTGTGCTCGCTCTACATAGACATGAAGGAGCATCGCTCAATACAGTGAGGAGACACACGTCAGCTAAAAGCACAATATCACTCTATATTTCAGCTGCTTGGCAGTAATGTTAGCTGACCAGACCAAGGTCTCTCCATGAATCAATGCTGATACTGTGTTGTCCTGCTTCAGCCTCCCGTCTTCCGCAGTTTGTAGTGTGCGCACATGCACGTGAGAGGTGGAGCGAGTGAGAACGAGTGCGGTGTGTGAGTGAAGTCAAGCAGGCAGAGGACCAGAGCAGCATCAACTCCAGCCCAGGAGACTGAAGCTAAGGTCTCCCCTGTGTCTTCTGACCGCGGTCGGGGGGCTGGAGCACGAAGAGTTGACACTGTTTAACAGACGGGCTTCACTAGATAGAACTTCGAGGTTTTGGTGCTTCCGTGTAGTTTGTGTTGGAACAGCGTAGCCACACAAGAGCGCGTATGAGACACCGACCCGATTTATACGTGTAAGAATTTACAAACAGTACCTTTAACATTACATTACTGTGTGTTTGTGTGTGTGTGTGTGTGTGTAAGTGTGGTCTTTGGACTCGTTTGGGGGTGGGGGAACACAAAAAGTCACAAAATGTCAAGCTGAAATGTCATTTTTCACAGCTGTTTACGTCGAACATTCAGGGTGTTTGGGTCAGTTCAGTCCCAAAAAATTGCTGCGTAAAGCTCTGTGCTGTCAGTTTGTACTGATGCCTTATTGGAGATTGCCAGAAGGACATAAAAAGTGATGTATAATTACTCCTTTTTTGCCTCTCTGGCTTCAGACATGTATTATGGTGAACAAAATAAGAATTTGAGAGCTTTTTGAAGCATTCATGTTCAGTTTCTACTTCTAGACGCTGTCAGTGCAACAAGGCTTTTGTCCTCCAAATCAAAGAGGAAAAAAGAGAAGAAAGGTCTTATAATTCCCAGTTTATACCTGCATCAATTTAAGAATCTTACTTTAGATGCTTTCAGCATAAGATGTCAACCTTATATATCCCAACAACAAATGCCAGGCCAATCGTTATATGAAAAGAAAGGAGCTGAGAGAGACTGAACCTATTTGAGGTAACAGTATATCAACCGCCCCTTTCAGCTTGACAGCAGGGCTGCTTCTGCTGCTGGGTCTCCACAGCAACCACAGGGATGCTGTCACCAGGGTAACCATTACCATGGATAAGGAAGGAAACAGAGTGTTCTGTGCTTATGTGACGTCTGTCCTGTATGTCGTGTATCGCCCTGAAATACATCTGTAACAACAAGGAGCAGTAATAAAATACTATGATGATGCTATCAAAACAAACACAATATCAATTTCACGCAGCAACTTTCCACTGTTCAAGTGAGCAGAGCACAAAATTAATTCATGTCTCTTATTAATACTGACAGAGAGAGTAGACACAGATTGTTTTTTATCACAATCACCTGCAATGTTTCACAGAAATCAGATAATACCCAACCTATAGTCGCATCAGTACCCTGCATCTACACAGCTTATCATGAGAGGCAGCATTAGGCCTTATTCCTAATGGCAGGGCTTAACACACTGTGGCAACAGTTCAAAGATAAATGATAAATGGACCCATACATTGTTTATTAATCTGCCATAATAAAATGATGATCACTGGGGAATTCCGAGGGTTAGTTGGCTAAGGGACACAACAGAAACAAAATCATCTGAATTGATTTGCTTAAACATAATTATTGATTAAAATGTTATAGAAGACATACTGTATGTTATTAGGAGGGGTCAGTGATGTCAGCTGTAGATTATATGTAGACCTCAGGCTGCTGTATAGCCGTCTGTTTGATGTGAGAGGCCAGTGGGATCAGTAGGTTCGCCCCCCAACTGAGTGACCTACATCAAAATACCCAACCCTCCCTGTGCTATATAGCAAGCTATCATCACACACTTGATACCATATGAAATTACACATGGATGTTTCATTGCCCCTGAGATTCAGACATGTCATCTTGAAAAATTCACTAACATTAACACTAAGATTTCCCTATTTTTCTACCCTGACGTGGACTTTTAAACACATTCTTGACTGGACTTAATGCTCTGCCATGGTGAAGAGGATCAGCAATATAATAAAACACAACAGATGGACTGCATCCACACATCAACTCAGGGCAAATTGGATTATTGGGGTTAAAAGTTTAAAGTACTGTAAGAGATACAGTTCAAATGTAGTAAAATTGTGCTGAAAACACACCAAATTATGTTATGTATTGACCGTATTTATCACATCACGTGTTAACACATGTTTCGAGGTAGCCATGACTCTGGAAAATCCATTTGACCCTCTTCTCAGTGACAAACCCCAAACGCCATAAAGGACTTAATATGAAAAAGACATCATAGAGTTAAAAAAAAAAATGCCAGGCATCTCATGACAACCCTCTCTCTTTCAAAATGATGTTTCCATAAACTAAACTGGATTCTTAATTCCGTTTTGAGGGAAAGATTTTCTCCTGGATTACGGTCGCAGTTTTAAACACGTGGTAAACAGAAATACAAAACAGAAATGCAACAAAATGACTTGGTTATGTCTGGAAAACAAAACTACTTGGTTATGTCTGGAAAACAAAACTACTTGGTTATGTCTAGGCAACAAAACTACCTGGTTATGTCTAGACAACAAAACTACTTGGTTAGGTTTAGGCAACAGAACTACTTGGATATGTCTAGGCAACACAACTACTTGGTTATGTTTAGGCAACAAAACAACTTGGTTATGTCTAGGCAACACAACTACTTGGTTATGTCTAGGCAACAAAACTACCTGGTTATGTCTAGACAAGAAAAATACTTGGTTAGGTTTAGGCAACAGAACTACTTGGTTGTGTCTAGACGACAAACCTACTTGGTTATGTTTAGGCAACAGAACTACTTGGTTATGTATAGACAGCAAAGTACTTGGTTATGTTTAGGCAACAAAACTACTTTGTTATGTCTAGGCAACAAAACTACTTGGTTATGTTTAGGCAACAGAACTACTTGGTTATGTCTAGGCAACAAAACTACTTGGTTATGTCTAGGCAACACAACTACTTGGTTATGTCTAGGCAACAAAACTACCTGGTTATGTCTAGACAACAAAACTACTTGGTTAGGTTTAGGCAACAGAACTACTTGGTTATGTCTAGACAACAAAGTACTTGGTTATGTTTAGGCAACAAAACTACTTGGTTATGTCTAGGCAACAAAACTAATTGGTTATGTCTAGACAACAAAGTACTTGGTTATGTCTAGGCAACAAAACTACTTGGTTATGTGTAGGTAACACAAGTACTTGGTTATGTTTAGTAAAACATCATGGTTTGGCTTAAAATAAGTATGTTTGTTAAGTTATTTAAGTTACTGATGTAGATTAAAATAAGTCAACGTTGACTTTTAGTTTCATAGGGGATACTAACAGCGCCCTCCTGGGTGAAAGTCCTGTGTTTGTTTGACCATCCATCCACCCCAACCTCTTCACTACGCAAGATTTCACAGACTGATACATAGAAATGTATTTGTGATATGTCAAAAACAAAAAGGAATACGGGAGAAAATATGTTTCCCTCAAAACGTAATTGTTTTGCTGGGTAGTTTTTAGGAGACCAGGCTGCTCATGAAAGTGAATGTTTTTCATTTGGGTAAATGATACAAAATAGACTTTACACAACTACCTAAACTATACATTGCTATGGTCACTGCCATCATTTATACCACAGAGCTATACAATGAATTGCAACGTATTAAGTCAATTACTCACGTAAGCTTGATTTGCCTCGACTGAACTTGAAGTAACACTGTAAACCAGTTACACATAAAGCTAGGGCTGTCAATCGATTAAAAATATTGAATCGCACTTTGTTTATCTGATCAAAATGTCAAATATTTAATCCTCTTATCAACATGGGAGTGGGCAAATATGCTTGCTTTATGCAAGTGTATGTATATATTTATTATTGAAAATCAATTAACAACACAAAACAATGACTATTATTGTCCAGAAACCCTCACAGGTACTGCATTTAGCATAAAAGAAATATGCTCAAATCAAAATATGGAGCCAAACTGCAGCCCAACAGGCAACAACAAATTTGCGTTAATGTTAATGCTACCGGCTTTACATATATTTTCTGGTGCATGCATAAGCTCAGAATCATTGTTGCATGTGTCCTCATGAAATCACCTTATACTGTATATACAGGATATAGCTGATCACATAAACTATGGTAATATGGTAATTAAGTCAGTGTTCCTGATTTCTGACATAGTTAATCCATCTTACCAGATGAGCATGTATGATGAGAAGGCTGTTGATCTTATGTCACAGGCAGAATAACACCTGTAAGCATAAAGATGGTAGGACATTATACTACAAGAGGATCAAGAGAGCAGAAAGAAAGAGAAACACTGTCATGCTATTAACACATAAATGCACGCCAAGAGAGGCTTGACAAAATACAAACTGCTGTTCAAGTGATTTAGGTCTGTTTAAGGTACAACACCACAGTTGGTGATCAAAATAGAAACAGGTGTCAAACAGCTAGTGGCACATTATCATTACACTGCATTCCAGAAATGTCAGGAAGTTGGCAGAAAAGTATCAATACTGTTCCCTTGTAGGCTGCTTGAAACTGCCAGGTGCCTAACAGGAAGCAAACTAATACAGGGCAGTCTGTTGGGATATTTATTACTGCTTGGTTGGTATCTAGCTGCCTGGCAGACAGCCCCTGTACTGCTTTGCCCGTTATCAGGCATCTGGCATGTGTCTGGCAATATTTAGGCTGTCTGGCTGCTACCTACTCCTCTTTGGCTCCCGAGGTGGCTTTAACATGTCGCCCTGCTGCCTATATTGCTCAGAAACCTGCAGTTACTCAGTTAGTTAGTTGCCTATAGCTGTGGGGACCAACCACCATGGTGCAGTGTGTTCATCAGCAGTGGTTGGCTCACTGTAATGAGAGATATACCAGTGATCAACGACTGTCTGACAGGCAACACAGAGGCAACAACAGCCCATTAGGTTGCACTTGTTGCTGTTCCTGCCTCTATTGAAGGCTGATAGAGAGCATAAAGTAATAATAGTATTCAGAAGGCTGATGTCACATTTAATTCCTTGTTCAACACTCATATCCACAATGATTAACATAAATTGCAGTCATTTTGTCGAACTATCTTTTCCCAAGATATTAGGTTGTATCAGAGAATTATTGAAGTGATGTTTCATGAAAATATATATCAGTTAAGTTAATTAAAGCAAGACAGCCGCCACTGTGGCCACAAGTGGCAATTACAGGATAATTGCACCTCGGATTTCCCTCCGTTTACCAGAATTCCTTTGAGTCAGTAGCTTTAAAGACATTATTATTTGGCGAGCCAGAGGAACTGTACCACAATCAGGGAACAACAGATATGTGCCCTGGTGAGGTACAGTGTGTTTACTTCTTGTTTTACATAAAAAAACAACAACATTGAAATGTTTCTGTGTGACATGCTTAAACACAATGTAACAGAAGAGAAGGCTCATGGAAGAGTCAAACAGTGAAGTCACTCAGTAACGTCCTTTACACAGCAGTATATCTAAAGTCATACCAGACCAATACTTCCATACATTTATTATCAGCGACCCATTGTGTGATTCAAGGTATAATAAATAAGACAGAATTATTGAATCGTTGTGAGAAACAACAACCTTCTCAGACAAAGGGTTTAAACAAAGAGACAAAGTTTAAAGTTGACATTTGTTTTTAAAGACTAACTGTCATATTAGATTTCATCTAAAGCAGGGGTGTCAACATAGGGTCCAATCCGGCCCACTGGATGACTTGCAAAGGGGGAAAATTGCTGAGAAGTCATTAATTCCAATTTTTCAGTAAAATGCACTGCTATTCCTGTTTGTCCGCTGGGGGTCACGCTGTCCTAATAAGAGTATCAGGTGCTATGCTAGATCATAGACTGTATATAAGAAGTGGACGTAGTCACCGTGACGTCACCCATTGGTTTGTGGACTGATGTTTTGAAGCCTTGAGTTTGGCATTTTGGCTGTCGCCATCTTGGTACTTGGTCGTCGCCATGTTGTTTTTTTGCAACCAGAAGGCACAAGGGGGTGGAGCTATGCACAACAGAACGCTGAATAAGACATTTTCAGGCGACCAAAAAGGTCATAATTAACTTTAATGAACTGAAAACACACGCTGAAAGGGTTAAAGTTCTAAGACATAAACCCGGACAACACTCAGACCTGACAACGCCGTGGTAGCTACCTGTCAATCACAAAGCATTAGGTTTAGCCACCAAAACTAGGTTAGGTTAGGTTTAGGAAAACATCATGGTTTGGGTTAAAATAAGTGTTTGTTACGTAACTTACTGTGTACTGTGCGTAATGTCAGCAAACATACGTATGTAACGTCAGTTAAATACCTTACAAAAGACTTTTGGTTTCACACTGGCGATAAACAGGGTCACAGTCATATGTTTGTTTGACCCATCCATCCACCCGGACCTCCTCCTTACGCGGACTTTGTCGCTCTTCATACTAGTCTACGTCACTTGACTTCCTCCTTTGCTCCCGTCATAATTACTACAACCACTAGAGGTCGCCGCCTACCAATACACGTAAATATGGATCATAATAAGCTGCTTGTACAAATCATCTAAGGGATCATTATTTGGTGTGAACCTATTTCTGTAAAAAGATGTGCATCAGACTTCGAGTTGATCCTAATTAGCTGCATGCTGTGACAGCATAACTTCACAGAGAGGACAGCACACATACATTGGAATAATATTAGGGACATTAATTTACATTTACATTCCACTGAGCTCAATGTGACATAGTCTTACATCCGACCAGCTGCCATGTTAAGTTCAAAGCAGCTCCCATGTAACGTCCCAAGAGAAATCCCATCAAGTCAAGTAGAGAACGATGAGTGATGAGTAGAAGCCGAGGTAAAGAAGAAAGAGGTAGAGTAGGGTTTCAGCACCTGTGGTGCTTTGATTTCTCATAAGAATTTAATGTGGAGATATTTATGTTCTAGGCTTTAGTATTGATTACTTTCTCTCATGAAATATAAAAAAAACACTAGAATATTACAGAAAAATAGTTCTATTTTTTTTTTATATATATTTTTAAAAAATTGTTCATGAGATAACATCCTTTATGCCTTGTAGATGTAAATTCCTCCTTTTTCTCACCACAGGGTGCATCCTTTCACTGCATTACTGACAACATATGACAACATACATAGTTTGATTGAAATCGCCAAAAGCCTCCAACATAGTGCCTCCGCTATTTTAGATCCATCAGATGCCAGAATAGTAAGTTCAGTCCTCCAGAACCGATCAAATTTGACTTGTTCAAGTTCCGTCTGCCTGAACATGTCTGGTTACAGTGTACAGGTATCTACAGTGTGTGTGTGTATGTGTGTGTGTGTGTGTGTCCCTTTCAAAATCAACCTGTTCTCACACCCATCTCGTCAAGTACTGCTGTGTGGTCAGGGCCCCTCAGCATCGGATGACGATGCACGGAGGCGCCCTTTAGCGACTGTATGTGACGCACCAGGCTTTCAACTAACTCCAATGTAAACCCACCTGCGGCGCTATTCAAAGGTCAGAGCAAGTGATGTAATATTAAGGGGTGGTGAATGGGTCAAACAAACACAGGACTTTCAACCAGGAGACCGGTGTTTGTCTCCCAAAAAGTAAACAACTTATGTTGGCACGTCGGTCCGTCACATGACTCTTTAGTGTCGTTAGTGTAATGCCGAGGGGCATCACCTAAGCGGCGGTATTTGATAACACATTCTCACTCCCAACTCGTCAAATACCAGCGCTTGGTCGGTGCCCCTTAGCACCGGAGATCGACTCACGGGGTACCCCTCTTGAGTTACTTTTGGACGGACCAGGGACGGCGTGTCGTTGTACGCTCGTTACATGCATGGTGTGCTCTCTAAATAAACTTCCGTTTTTACAGGAAGTTAGGTTTAGGCAACACAACCACTTAGTTAGGGTTAAGAAATGGTCGTAGTTGACATTAATTTCACTGACTATCGACTCCTGTGACTCCCGTGACTCACGGGACTTATGGGACTGACGATACCGACAAGTCACGTGACTAAAGACTGTCGTGACAAAATAAGTCAACGTTACTTTCAGTTTCACACGGGACACAAACACCGGTCTCCTGGTTGAAAGTCTTGTATTTGTTTGACCCGTCCACCATCCCTCCAACCTGCCTTGAACGGACTCTCACGCTATTAATACTACGTCACTTGCTCCCACCGTTGAAAATATGCCATGGGTAGGTTTACATTGAAGTTAGTTGAAAGCTCGGTTTGTCATGTACTGTTGCTAAAGGGTGCCTCCGTGCGTCGGTTTCCGATGCCGAGCGGCACTTAGCAGATGGTGGTATTTGATGAGTTGGGAGTGAGAATGTGTTGTCAAAATGGGCTGAAACTGAGGTGCTTTGTCATTAGCGATTAGCTATTCCATCCAACTAAATTGGATACATTTTCTGTGACGATGTATGGCAGTTACCACATCTTGGCTTGGCTTTGTGGCTTTGTCTATCTATTTTACAATTTAGCATAACTATTAAACCTTGGAAAATGTATTTCCCGTTTATATTCACTGTTGATAGGAGTTGATATGATGTTCTGTTGCAGTCAGTTCACACATTGGGTAGACATTGTCGTCAGGCAGTTTTCCTCACACTTTGCTGAGAAATGATGACACACGTTCCCTTAAGTCTACTCACTAGCATCCCTTCAGAGAATAACAACTACCTGCTATAAGTATTTATTGCTGCTACACTGCTTGTGTTGTCCACATATAGTGAGAGAAGTTACTAGTGATACAATGATACCCAGGTATCATAATACAATGGTATGATGTCACACTTGCCTTATGTTATCGTGCCTGCCATTCATCCATCTTGGCTGATACTTTGTGCTCTTTCTCACAACACAGAATAAGAAAAAAAATAAATAAATATGGAAACTCACAAATGCCTGACTAAAGCCAGTCTAGACTTTGATTAATGATTCCCCTCGTATTTTCATCCATTGATCTGTTTACCTGACCATCCATCTATTTGACAATCCAATCCAAATTGTCTCCTGCCTCCACACAGACAGATGGATGCCCTGAATAGTTCCAGGAAATGGTTACATGTCCATCCTGTTGGACGGCCTCACTCTGTTGGACAAAACCTACTGGCTTGGGACCATCCTTACTCCCACTGAGTCTCGTACCACAACGAGTATATCAGTGCTTTGACTTGTTACCAACACTCCCACTCTAACCACAAAGGCTTCATTTTTAAGGGAAAAAACAGTCAGTCACTTAAACACATTGGCACTGAAAAAATAATCCTATTTCCTCCTCCTCCTACAACTCACACGTCGTTTGACAGTATGATCTTTTTTTGCCTAGCCTTTCCGAAATGACCTCAACAACCTCCAACAAACACAAGGCCTTCATCCAGGAGACCGCTGTTCGTGTCCCATGTGTCACGTTACAATCAGCTGTATGTTTGTGTCCCGTGTTCACACATGTCATTTTCACCGTACAAACGTAGTAGTTTTAATCCCTAAACCTAACTATTGTGGTTTTGTTGCGTTGTTACGTTATGTTGTTACGTTATGTTGTTACGTTATGTTGTTACGTTATGTTGTTACGTTATGTTGTTATGTTATGTTGTTACGTTATGTTGTTATGTTATGTTGTTACGTTATGTTGTTACGTTATGTTGTTACGTTATGTTGTTATGTTATGTTGTTACGTTATGTTGTTACATTATGTTGTTACATTATTATTTGAACCCAAACCATGAACTTTTTTTAACCTTAACCAGGTAGTTTTGTTGCCTAAACCTAACCAATCGTTTCACAACATTAACCATGTGGCATTGCGTTTCTGCAAGCGTATTTTTGGTTCAGAAACGTTGCCATTCAACATATCCATGATTTGCAGAAACATCCAATGCCAAAAAAATTTCTGGCAACTGGGTTGACTACAAACACTGTACCCTAGCTGCTTAGCTTGAAACAGCAGAGTTACAAGCACTGTGGCAGGTAAAGAAAGTTGAGATGAGTTGAGTAAGCTAAACTAAGCTCAATATTTTTAACGTCAGCATGCTATCATGCTCAGCCAAGGCGCCAGGAAAAAATGTTGGCATTGTACATTTCTACAAACCATGGATACGTTGAATGTAGGTGTTTTTGCATTCGGCCAGGGCAAGTGACAGTACAACGAGCGATCTGTGGTATGCAGAAACGTACAATACATTTTTTTTTTTCTGGCAACTGGGTTGTCATGTTCGCAATGACAATGCTAACATGCTGGTATTTGATTTGGTATACCATGGTCACTATCTTAGTTTAAGTAGTGGCTAGAAGGTAACACGCAAATTGCAAAACTCTCGCGATATGGTTAAGGTTAGGTATTGATCTCAAATGGTTATGGTTAGGATAAGTCGTCAGACAGCGAATATAGGAAGAGTTTTTCAAGTTTTTGCAAGTTTTTGCAATTTGCGGGTTACTTTCTAGACACAACCTTTATTTTAGCGTGTTAGCATGAAAACACTTGCTAATTAGTCAGCTGATGGAAATGTCATTAGTTTTGCAGGTATTTGGCTGTAAATCAAAGTCCAATATTTAAAATATTTCAGTCAGGTCCAACTGACAAACATCGCTACCCATAGAGCCATACTGCTAGTGTGGCTAAAGATCTTGCAAATAACCTAAATATTGGTGTTGGGTGTGGTCACGTGTATGCCTACAAAAAGTGGCAAATTGAACTGTCAGAGAGACACGTGAATGTATACTACACAGCAGTGCTGTGTGAAGTTTACCACTGTTACTCACATAATACATTGAGACTGAAATGAGAGTTTCAAATCAATCAGTTTCTCTGTGCTGTCATTTGAGGCTACCAGCTCACAAAGTTGCCTTGGGTAGCTTTGAGATAAGACGTGAAGCTAAACTCAGCAACTTTTGCAGCCCTAAGTGCTAGTTGGCTATAACTGTAACTTTCTGAAAGTTTGACACTTTCACTACTCCTAAATCTTTAATGACGCCACCAATCTGTACACACTTTTTATGTTACTTCTTCTCAGTAACTATATGAATGGAGACGAAAAATCTTTTGCAGAAGGTTTGGGAATTGTCAGTGTGCCCAGCTTTCAGCACATTGTGTTCTTTTTATTTCATCACTTTCTGAGGCTGGAACAATTTCTGCCAGTGATCATATAACTAACTCCACTATTTTGCTTGGTCTAATGAGGTCATTGTTGTGGATCATGTGACACTTCTTGATACTGCAGCCCAATCTTCTAAATTAGACTACAAAGTCTGGTGTAGTTTTATAGAAAAGCCTTGCCCAGTACAGCTCTAAGATGGAGATTAAGAGGTATTTTTTTCATTTGGCCTGTTTGATAATTACTATAATGCAAACTTGCCACCAGTTGGCTAGTTGGCAGATTCAGCTAACCAGACTCCCCCTCCTCACTTTTCCCTCGGAGTTTCTTGGAGCTGAGGACCAGCTGGCTCAGTACCATTCTCACACTTCCTAACCACCTGTCCTGCTCACAGTCAGGGTGGCAGCGTGGATCAACTCTGCTTGGCACACAACCGCAAGTACACAACACAGGAATGAGGAGGGCAAAGCCATGGCTATAGACATTTACTGTTATATTATCACAGGCGCCAGGGAATGACTAATCTGAATGGTCGGAAAGCTTGCAGTGACCTGGCAAGGCTTTACAGGGTTTTGTTGGCATTTAGATTCAGCAGGGCATCAGTGGGCACAATGCCAGCTGGCAAGGCGCAATGGTCAATACATAACATGACACTAGTCTAAAGCCTTGTAAATGGCTGGCAGTGCTTTGTGCACCATTTCCATGTAATAATTCTCATAATCTACTATAAACTGAATGTTCTCACATGGAAATAGGCAAAAAAAATGTCCGGTGTGTTTTGTCCAAATAGATAAAGCAGGTCAATTCTGCTCTGATCCACATTTATCCATCTTTAAGCCACACTTTCTGTTCTACCAACCATCCATCCATCCAGTCCATATTTGTTCTCAGTGGAGGTTCTTCTATCCTAGCGTTTTGTCAGAGGTCTGATGGTAGAGTCACATATGTTGCTCTCAGCCAGAGCAGGTGGTTAGCTGTTGGAGGAGAAAACACTCAAAACACTGCTAACAGCTATGCATATGGTACAGTCCTTCAATCCATCCCACCATCCATTCATCCCTCCATCTATCCATTCATCCTTTCATTACTCCATTCAAACAAATTGATTCCTAATAGCTATCCACACACGTGTTCCTTTTTTTCAAACAACTATTGACTATTAAATGAGAGGCCCATTATTAAACCAGTTCTATTGTTACAAATAGCATACATTGGTATGGTAAGGGTAGACTGTAGGTAGGGTTAGGGTATGGGTTAAAAATGACTGGCACAACCCTAATACGAAACAAATACACTTGTGTCAAGAATCACTGGTACAGTGCTAGTAAGTACAAATACGAGTACACATGACAAATCAAAGAAGAAAACATAAAAAGACGAGAATAAACCAAAACAAATGAAAATATTTGAATAAAATAAAAATCACAGACAGCATGAGTTAAAAAGCCAAATCAGAGCAGGCAAGACCATCAATAAAATGCAAAGAGAACATTTAGGTTTTGGCTCTTTCGCACCAGTTATTGCAATGGCTGTTCGGAGCGGGCCGATTGCTCGGCCCCCGGAGTGCTTCTTGCAGTGCTGTCAAGAACCTCTCCAGGGAAGGAAAAAAGAGTTTGGTTGTAACATTAGTATATCCAACATCCAGCAGCAAAAGGGAACTGCAGTCCTGCAGTCCGATGCGGACGACATGCTCGACCCAGTCTGCAGAGCCCTGAAGCCTGCGCGTGAGAGCAGAGCCCTGAAGCGGAGCCCTGAAGCGGAGCCCCGAAGCCTGCACGCAGAGCATGTCGTGTGTGCAAATTGCACCAATTCGACACTGCACTCCCTTGGGTACCTATATAATACACCCGCAGTAGAACATTGACATACTATCACCATTTAGTTGTTCTAGTGAACATTAGCAAACTATTGCCTATTTACATATCCAACAGTCACAGAACAACATTAGCATTAGCACTGTCTACCTGACGAGGCCAGTATTCACTCCCTTTTAGCTCTGTTTTGGTCTCCACCAACTCCTAAGCGAAATATCTGGCTCTTTAGCTGCTGAATGCTCCCCTATGTTCTCCAGCTAGTAGTCACTAACCTTATTTGTGTGCAGTTTGGTGCTAGGCAATTTATTCATCAAGGCTTTCTTGCTGAACATGGCTTGCTGCTGCTCCTGGAAACGAGGTTGATGAGAGCAGAATTTGTGGGTCAGAAAAACCAAAACAATGCGCTTAAATATGCTCAAATGCCCTGTAGAGCTGAGGGGAACCACAGTATCGGGTGAAAATTCTCTGTCGGATCGTAACTACATGCGACTCCTTTCACATTACACATTCTTTGATCTATTGGTTTTATACAAATATTGATTAGTGCAGCTTTATTTATTACAGTAATGTAAAATATTATGTGCATGGTTTTAGGACTTCTGCAGCCTATCAAACAGTCTTTCTTAAAACATCTAATTTAGTTAAATGTATATCAGCAGGAGTGCTATCAGCATTTACTCTCTTTCACGTCACCATCATCCGTTTCGGGCCCGAAAGAAACACTACATGTGGAAAAGCTGTCATGGTTCTGGATGAGATGAATTGCTGCAAAAATAAATCTGACATTTCAGTTAAGTTTAACAAGCATGTTACTGTACTCTCCCTGCGGTGCCCAAGTAATCGCCCCTGTCATTTCTAGCTTTTGTTGTTTTCTCCATTCTCAAACTGACTAATAGAGTTCTGGATGCTGGCACTAACACACAACACAGACCCCTGAAGATGCTGAAATATAAATTGTCAATGGATTCATTTTCTCTTTAATGACATTTATGATATGACACACTATGATAATGGTGAGACAAATTGCTCCGTGGTGGTAGTTAATAGTGGGGTGGTGAAATGCTTTATAGCAGGTGTCCAGAGGATATACGGCAGCTAAGCCCAGAGCTGGTTCTGTAAAGCCCCTCTTGCTCAGAATCACTGTCTTTTAATTAACCAATCCTCCGCAGAGACATGGGGAGCGTGGGAAGTGTGCAACACACACGCACACTTGACGCTTTTTGAAGGCTAAAATGAGTGTGCGTTTAAATATAATAAAATAATCCCTGCCTGGCACGAGCTATTCTACTTACGATATTTTGCATTGAACGTCAGCCTCAAGTGACGCCAAAACCAAACCTTTCTACTTCAGAACAAATGAGCAGATGTAATAAACTGTGTCACCCAGCGAGGCAGCCAGCGAGCCAGTCAGACGGTCAGCCTTGTTTTCTCTCATCTTTCAATTCCACTAAGGCAAGGTGCCTTTGAGACTGAATGTATTAGGCAGGATAATCGCCTCAGTCTGCCAAACCTACAGGCTTTGTTGAGGCTACAGAGAAGATGAAGACAGTTCATAGAATGGAGATAAAGGCCGAAGCTAAATGCTTTGACTGGATGCTGTCTTTGATGCTCCATTTCCATGTATCTGACTCATTTGATGTCAAATTGATAAGAATGAAAAAAATGACTCCATAAAACTGCCATTACTTGCACAACTCCAACCAAACTTTGCTCTGAATATATATTTCAGTCTCATCAGTATTGGTCTGAGCTCAGCCTGAGTGGTTGTGTATGTTCTAGGAATAATACATCCACAGGCTCACAAGGCAAACCGTAACAGATCAGATTAGTATCTGTGAAATCACAGCTGATTAGGGTGTGTGTGTGTGTGTGTGTGTGTGTGTGTCCTAATTTATGCACTCTGGAACATCTAAATTAATTCCCTATGCTTTATCCTCTAAAACATAAGTGACCTGCTTTAGACATTATTACTATTTTTCCACAATCGCAGTTTTAGAGTTTTTTTATTTAATCCCTTCGGATAAGTGTGTGTGTGTGTGTGAGACAGAGGGGAGAAAGAGGAAGAGTAGAGGAGAAGTGTGTGTGCTCTCATGATGAGTGTGTGAGCAGATCAGTTTTAAATCTCCTGGCGGTCAGACAGTTGTGGTGGCATTACGAGGACTAATGATTTGAGGTGCTCCAGCTGTGTGTGTGTGTGTGTGTGTGTGCGCATTGCATGTGTGTTTATGTGTATGGAAGGGGACATGATAGATAAGTTAAGGTTGGCCCACACTAAAAGATTTTTCAAATCTTAACAGATTTTGAAAATGTGACACATGTTATGTTAAATTGAACAGGTTTATTCCTATAGTGTGGTGTCGCTGATTTGGCAAAAACAGAACACCACACACTAACAGATTCATTCATGAACAACAAGAGTCACGACTCTCAATACCAGAAATCTTGCAAAATCTCTCACAATCAAGTGTGACTTTAGCGTAAACAAATCCTAGGGATGGAAAGGAAGAATTAGCGATAGTGGCTAGAAGGGAGCCCGCAAACTGGGGAAACAATCACAAGATTGTTAAGGTTAGGCATTGATCTCGAATAGTTAAGGTTAGGCATTGACTTCAAATAGTTAAGGTTAGACATTGACTTTGAATGGTTAAGGTTAGTCATTGACCTTAAATAGTTGAGGTTAGGCATTGACCTTGAATAGTTAAACTTAGGCATTGACCTTGAATGGTTAAGGTTAGACATTGACCTTGAATAGTTAAGGTTGGGCATTGACCTTGAATAGTTAAGGTTAGACATTGACCTTGAATAGATAAGGTTAGGCATTGACCTCAAATGGTTAAGGTTAGACATTGACCTAGAATGGTTAAGGTTAGACATTGACCTAGAATGGTTATGGTTAGGCATTGACCTTGACTACTTATGGTTAGGCATTGAGGTCAATAGTTGAATCTTGAATAGTTAAGGTAAGGATAGTTCGTTTTTGCAGATCTCAGATCAGATTTCGCAGTTTGTGGGCTCCCTTCTAGACACGACCAGAATTAGCAATGTTAGTTTTTGCACTATACTTTGTACTGAAAATTCATAAAGGATGGATGGATGAAGTCATGGAGACACGTTAAATAAACACTTGTTGCCACAAATCAACAAAGTTGGTCCTCCATTTCTGAGCTCCATCTTACTACTACTTTATGCTTCACATTTTGCATTAGCTCATGCATTACCCTCGACCGCCATGACGGTGATGATTGTCCTTCCACTTTAGTCAGCTTGGTTCACAATTGGCTATCGTATTTTTCCACGTGACTGCGTCATCGGCAGTCCTCGGGGTTCCCCACACACAACAGGAGATCTGATCGTGTATATTGAACATGTTTAATATTTACCATTTGAAATGGGTGGTGCCAGGATGGCCTTCTGAGTCGATTGAGGATGTAAAAAACACTCTTAACATACCTCACACCACAGGAATATCTGGAAAGATTATCTTAAGAATCATCAAAAATCTGGGCTTTGCTGACGATTATAGGGAGTAGGGAATCAGGCCCGGCATAAAAGATTTTTCAAATCTTAACACATAACCCCACACATAACGACATGTAGGCTAATGAGACATTTATCAGAATCTGGCCCACAGTTGTCTGGATTCTCAGGTAGTGTGTACTCTGCATTACTAAAGAACTGAAACTGAAATCATTGTCTGGCCTGAGGGACAGATGAGTCAAAAACTGCTCACAATGTTTCTACTGCCCAGAACTCCTATTTAAACACTATTTCTGCTTTTGTTTTATCCACTCCTTCCTCCATCTCCCTATCCCTCATGTGTCCTACAGCTGAGGGAGGTCACCATGAGTCAATGAGACGGGCTGTCTTGCCTCTGGACCCCGCAGTGCCCTCCAACCTCTCAGCCTTCCCCAGGACTGGAACCAGGACTGTGGCGAAAGATAAAGATGTGATGGATGGGACTGACGCTGGTCCTGGAGCTGGACCCGGAGCTGGACCCGGAGCTGGACCCGGAGCTGGATCTGGAGCTGGACCTGGAGCTGGACCCAGAGCTGGACCCAGAGCTTGGCCTGAGGGTAAAGTGTTTGCTGAGGCCAGAGCAGCGGTTTGGACTGAAACAGAAGCAGGAGTTCGTGCTGGGGCAGGTGTTTTTGCCGAGACTGGGATTATGACGGGAACCGGCGCCTGGGCTGAAGTTGGGGCTGAATGGAGCCCGGTGGATGCGGAAGGGGGTAGCCTGCCAAGCATGCCCAGGGACCCGGCTGCCTGGCTGGGGCAGCAGAGGCTGCAGACGCGTGGAGAGGGCCAAAGAGAGCAGGCAGTCTTCTCATCAGTCCCCACCATACTGGCAGAGCTGCAGGCACCAGCGTTGGGAAAACCTTTAGGACTGCTGTCTAAAGCTGCTTGGGCCAAAAGCTCCTCTTACTCGTCATCCAAAGCCTCTTCCTCCTCCTCATCTACAACAAAAGCATCCTCTTTGCCTTCCTCCACGACGTCCTCCTCCTCTCCAGCCAGTAAAAGAGAAAGTCAGACAGCAAGATCAGACAATGTCTCTCTGGTCGTTGTCAACAGCAACTCCTCCAACAGCAATAGCAGCTCCAGTTTAGGTATGGTTCAGGGTTCTTCTGTCATTTAAACATGTTTCTACTTTGACTTTTTACATTGTAATGAATCATTCGCTAGACCCCTTCCCCTGAACATCTATCATTGCTTAGCAACAGCAGGCCTGTCAAGCTCTGATTTCTCCACATGCTGAAATGATGTGCATGGTTCTCTAATTAGAGCTATACTCTGCATTTAAAGAGTCTGAAGGGTCTTATCTTTTTCTTAGCCTTTAGAAGTCAACCATAAGGATTGGCTGCTTCCCAGGGGTGAAAGGAGATTGAAGTTCTTGCTGGTACTACAAGGTTACCTCAACCTCCATCGCTTGATATTGTTCTCTTCCCACCCCCCAGCTTTATGCATCCCTGAAAACACGATTCAATGCCTGTATTGTGTAGAAAGAAAGAAATATAATATAATATAATAGAAACAATTGACATCATGTAGCTTATAGCAAATTATTTATTTAAATGGTGAGAGTGCTGCAGAATAATTTGTAAATGCTGACAAATCTTTTCATGTTTTGAGTTGTTGTTCCGACTTAAGGGGGCGTTCGTGTGAATTTTACCAGTCGGGATCTCGTATTTCCAATTATTCCGACACCACATGAATGCAGCACCGATGCCCTATCTCGCAATGTTAATGAAAGTGAAACAGCATTGCCACATGTGTCAACAAATGGAGCTGTGATTAGGGATACTTCATACACCACACAGTTATACCGGAAGGGGGGATTACATAGCCTACAGTAGTGCACAGAAATCTTTTAGCACAATATCATGAATCTGGCCATCAAGTGCATATTTAAGACCCTTTTACCGATTCTTGTTTAAAACGAAGCAGGACAGACTTAAAAGTCAGCTGGGAGGCAGCATAGTAGAGAAGAAACTCCAGCTGATGTATTTGTAAACTGAATATATTCCATGTGAGAACGGAAAGCTTGACAGTGTCGCAACAGTAAATAAGAGGCTGGGGCGTAGCGAGCCTTCACTTGTTTGGTTCAAGCTTCACCTTTTTTGAGTAGAGAACCTTAAAGGGACTGTTAGTAACTTCTTACACGTATAAATCATTGCGGGTCAGTGTCCCATGCGCGCTCGCGTGTGTCTACGCTGTTCAGACAAGACTCCAACACAAACTCCAGTGAAGCACCAAAACCTCTTGGTTGTATCTAGTGAAGCCCGTCTGTTAAACAGTGTTGGCCGCGGTCGGAGGACGCGGGGGAGACCGTAGCTTTGGTCTCCAGGACCGGAGTCTCTGCTGTACTCTGCTCCTCTGCTCCTCTGCTCCTCTGCCTGCCTTCACTCACACACCGCGCTCGTTCTCACTCTTTCGCTCCACTCTCACGTTCATGCTGCTCACTCCACACTGCAGAAGAGTTAGTTTAGCTCTGAGAATATCTAGTGAATGTTCAGTGGACGTTTGTTCAGAAATAACTGCTGCAGCTCCTCCAGACCAACAGAGGTTTCCCGTGTCTTGTGAAGTGACGGGGCTCCGCAGAGAGAAACGTTATCGTCTCCGACCAAAACTCCGGTGTCTCCCCTGTTCCCTCCGGCCGCGGTCGGGAGGCTGAGGCAGGAGAAGCCAACACTAGGATCAG
>CAKAOI010034310.1:34976-49445 GCA_916701655.1 Sebastiscus albofasciatus | reverse complement strand
CTTATATTGACTAAAATATGACATCATCATTTGTTTCAGGCGATCTCCACACAATAAGTCAGGATTTCATTTAGGGTTAAATACAGATGTTTTTAGGATTCGCCACCATTGGTTGTTTGTGCTTACTCTTAAAATACGTCCATGTATGCGAATTTAGAAGAGTAAGAATTTTCCTACCTAACCACCTACTTTTGCCGCTGACAGGCTCAGATTGTTCTATATTTATTTATTAATTTATTTGACAGAGACAATACATGTAGGCATTGTTACACTTCATTAAAGTGCTACCGATGCAATGTATATAGGACTTCTAGCCGTAGCTAGTTTGCAGACCTTGTCTCTGGTTAGGCTTTTAATACTAAATAAAAAAATAAAAATACATAATACAACATCATATATAAAATCGCATATTACAACATCGTACACATTACAATCAATTTACATATGTCACTTGTTACATATGTTATTATAGCCTAAGTGTCTGACAGCATTATGGAAAGGACCCTTCAGAGAAATACAGCGTCTTTCTTTACCTTTTGCTTGATCCGATAGCAACTTGAATAAGAGCCATTTTCTAAGTCTGATCTAGGGCTGTCAATCGATTCAAATATTTAATCGCAAATTAATCACACATTTTTTATCAGTTCAAAATGTACCTTAAAGGGAGATTTGTCAAGTATTTAATAATCTTATCAACAAGTGGACAAATATGCTGCTTTATGCAAATGTATGTATATATTTATTATTGTAAATCTATTAACAACACAAAACAATGACAAATATTGTCCAGAAACCCTCACAGGTACTACATTTAGCATAAAAAATATGCTCAAATCATAACATGACAAACTTCAGCCCAACAGGCAACAACAGCTGTCAGTGTGTCAGTGTGCTGACTTGACTATGACTTGCCCCAAACTGCATGTGATTATCATAAAGTGGGCATGTCTGTAAAGGGGAGACTCGTGGGTACCCAGAGAACCCATTTACATTCACATATTTGGAGGTCAGAGGTCAAGGGACCCCTTTGGAAATGGCCATGACAGTTTTTCCTCGCCAAAATTTAGCGATAAGCTAGTGTGATATAGTATGATATATAAACCTGAGCCCTCCGAAAGATGGATTGCGTTAATGTGTTAAAGAATTTTGTGGCGTTAAAACTAATTTGCTTTACCGCGTTAACTTTGATAGCCTTAACCAGAACAATCAGGCTTTAAATCCATCACTTGTTACATGTTTTTGTTTGTGCATGAAAATCCTCACATTCAGCACTATGTGTATGTGTGTGTGTGTGTTTGTGTGTGTGTGTGTGTGTGTGTGTGTGTGTGTGTGTGTGTGTGTGTGTGTGTGTGTGTGTGTGTGACAGTCATGGATGTATTATGGTGCCAGTATGTGCAGCTGACTGGTGGCTTCATTCTCGATCCAAACACAGCAGGTCACATCAGCAGGTCTACAGGAAACAGACGGATCAGACATATGATTCAGCCGTGATGTGACACTATAAGCCCTTACTTTGACCAGCCATGGGGTTTATCTTGTCCATAACGATTACTACTATTTGTACTCGTAGATGCTATTGGAACTATTTTTATTCTAAAACTTTTAAACCTAAATACTTCAGACCTGTTTGATAGTGATAAACTGAACACGTTTCAATTTGAATCATGTTTCAAAATCACCTCCGTGGTG
This sequence comes from Sebastiscus albofasciatus, assembly GCA_916701655.1. Taxonomy (NCBI): domain Eukaryota; kingdom Metazoa; phylum Chordata; class Actinopteri; order Perciformes; family Sebastidae; genus Sebastiscus; species Sebastiscus albofasciatus. The sequence continues at coordinate 47,756 of CAKAOI010034310.1, read as the reverse complement.
GAATTTCTGATACACAAGTTAACTCAAGCTGTTAATGTCTTACACAGAAGGTTTATTGAAGCTTGATCAAGGAATTGTCAGGTCTTCACCATTGGGTGCTCTCTGCATGAAGGCCTCCCAACTCTGCCCTTCCTCCCTGGTTCTCAGTGTTTTACCCTTATCATGTTTTGACTTACTCGGTTCCATCTCTGACCCTGGTTGCCCCAGCGACAGGCTCTATGGTCCCCACTACAGACACAGCTGTACAGATAACGGCGGCTTCCCTAGACAGGACTCCAACCCAATAATGTCAACAGAGGGACACTCTGAGAAACACTCTGACCCTACCAAGGAGAGAATTAATAGAAAGTTCCATCACAACCTCTTCCACCCGTCGCACCCGGTACCGTCTGAGCTGTGTGTTAAAACACTGCCTTTAAAAACTTCATAAAATGCTGTGGTGGTCTTTTTTCTGAATAGTTTCTAAAAGACGAGGCCTTAACGCGACTAAAACAACACTCCAAGTGTATTTAGTCCAAACACTATTAGTTTGGCAATGATTTCAATATTTTAGTTACAAAATCAACACACAAGAAATCGTATTTTTACTTTATAATATTTTTGACCGTTTTTATATTGAATGTTCATACTTGACTTTAGATTCTTTCCTGTTATCTTATTTACATCGTTATTGATCTTCTTTGTTATTATCTAAGTTTTACGTGGTCATATTTCATTATTATAAGAAAACTGCTCCAATTGGAGTCAAAATTATACAATTTAGTTGTTTTTATTGACTTTATACTGTGCACAATGGTAGAACGTGATGATGCACAGGGTAAATGTCATGGTCAAAGGCTCCATTGTGTGCACATAGTCTCCTGTAGTGGATATCAGTAGTATTTTATAGCCAGATTCCCTTTCAAGAGGTAGAAAACCCATTTGGCACACTTTGGGTATCAAAATGGCCAAATGGATAGTCCGCCTGGTCCTATCCTCACTAAAACCTTTGTAGCATATATGTGCTTTGTGTTATTTAGATCTACTTTGGTACATTTGTAGTCAAGGAGTTGCTTAATGAACTCAGTGGCATCTCTGTGCATGGCATCATTGCTATAATGGTGTTATCCACTGTCTAATCTAGAAAACATTTTAGGCAAGGACAAAAATGTACATTTTTCCTTTGGTTCATCACAATTTACTCAGGCATAGTAACAGTCACAATGTTACTGACACTGGGGATGAATTCTCTGAGGTCTTACCTATCTACAGAGACCAAGATCATGCATATAGACCTGGTAGTGGTGGAGCTATTCTTGATTTATTTTGGGTATGACCTCACCTGTATCTGCAGGTTGTGATGACATCATCTGTCAGGCTGCTGGAGCTCAGTGGTCAATCTCCGATCCTCCCATCCTCTCAGGGATCCCCAGCAGATCTGGCCTGGCTGGACGGGGTCCTGGTCCTTCCTCCTCACATCAGCCAGAAACAGTGATGGATGCTGATGGGGGAGACACCTCGCGGCATTTCACTGATGGTCGATGGTGGGATGGTCCGGGGACAGAGACCCGGGGGTGTGTGTGTGTTTATGGGCAGAGGGAACCAGAAGGTCTGGGTCCCTGCTGGCCTGGAGCTCCATACCTTTACTACGGAGGTGAGTGTTCACCTGACGTTTTTCTCCTGGTTTTAACAAAATACTTTATTTACTCTTTTAGTGTATGGGTTTATTCAGGGGAAAAGAGGGATTAACATGAAACTGACTTTAAAGCTTTTGTCTTAAATCGTCTTTTTTTCTATATTTATTGGTATATATCTTGTTCTAATTGTTTTTCATCACTAGTATGTAGTCATCTTATTTCTGTATATTAATCTTGTGTTCTCTATAACACTGTGAAGTTTTAACACTATTTATGTGCAGGCTTCAAATAAGCCCAGTGGGGGTTTTTTTGCCTCTTTTTGTGCTGTATATTATTTATTGATGTTATGTTTGCGCGTGTGCGTGTGCGTGCATGTGCCCAGCCTTGTGACCATGGTGACTTTTTTGTAACCCCAGGGACCGCTCAACTTTTGTTGATTATAAGGATTGACCAGTGTGTTTGATGTAGTTGGTACCAATTACTCAAAAAAACAAACAAACACAAGACCCCCTGTGTCCTGTGACCAAATGTTTCTGGCTTTTTTTTATGTTGTTATGGTTGGTAGTGTATTGCAGTAGGCTACAGCCGGCCCTGACTCAGTATATCTGGCCTCCGATTTCTTCCTGCACTTCTAATCTACCAAACTGAAAGATTTATCATATAAATAACTTATTGGTAATCTGTAGTTATTATTACAGAGAACCCAATTCCTATCACAGCATTGTTGTGTTTGCTTCCTGCAGTGAGGAGGAACCTGGTGGTTGGAGTGGAGGTGGTGGAGGAGGTCGCTGTTGAAGACACTCTAGAAGTAATGTAAGTATATGAATTTGACATTTTTGTCAGACACAGAGTTGCAGTGTGATTCACAGTAACATAATCATACATTTGGTTGAAAGACATGGTTGCTGTGTTTTCTCTTCTCAGAACAGAGGACATTTACACTGATGATCTGCTGGATCCTGAGCTGCTGCAAGACGCCCAGCTGTTCCCCACATGAGCCCCAAACTACTGTCAGCATGTCCTGATTTCACCGTATACACTGTAAACAAAGCTATATCTATTCTATATATTTACCCTTTCACTATTGTTCTGCAGGTGTGTCTTTGTCATGCTGTTCTTTTTTTTTGTCATTGATAATAATTACACCAGAAAACAAAACAATTAGAAAAATACTTGTTATGATATAATATAATATTTAATATTTGTCAAATTTGTTTGTATTTTATATATTTAGCCTATCACTTTGTTTGTGTGCGTCTTTCACATTCTGTTTATCTTGTTTTTTTTTAAATAAAAGCCATTGTCGACTGTCATTAATAATAATGAATGAGTTACCACAGATAACAAAACAATTAAAAGATACTTGTTGTTATGACTGTTTTATTTTTAAAAATGAAAATATAATAAAATAGTATAGTATGATATTTAATATTTTTCAAATTTGATAGTATTTTATATATTTAGCCTATTACTTTTGCTGTGTGTCTTTGATTTTCCGAAATTCAGAAAACAATATAATATAATATAATATAACATAATACAATATAATATAATATAATTGTGGACTTCAACTACCAGCATGCATCGCTTCTGTTCTCTCGCCAACGCCCCGGACACGTCATCACGTCGCGCAGAATATGGCTGCCGCAAGCGCAGCGTAAACAAAACACCAATGATGATTTCCTGATGATTTCTGGACAAATTCTCATCTGATTTGGACATAAAAGCTCAAAATGTCGGACTCGATAGAAACAGAGACTCTTCAGGACCGACTGGACCGTCTGAAGGAGCTCACAGAGTTCACAGAAAACTGCAAAAAGCAGCTGAACGACATATGTGAGACGCTGGGCTGGTCGCTGGACCACAAGGACTCCAACCAGGTACAGTAACACCGTTAACTATCTGACGTTGGTTTAACGTTAGATAACTACTGTGCTTCAGTACACATTCAAGGTGCTTGTGCTTTACTTGAGTATTTACATGCTATGCTACTTTCTACTTCTACTCCACTAGCTACATCTCAGAGGTAAATATTGTACTTTTTACTGCACTACATTTATCTGACAGCTTTAGTTTGCAGATTAGAGTTAAAATTAGCACAACCTCAATCAGCTGTGATATCAAAGTACTGCCTAATGCATCAGTAATAATATTCCAATAATATAAATATGATAATATATCACTCTCTGCCCCTATGAGTGACTTTACTTTAAGTACATTTTGTTGATAAGTGAAGTTTTAAATGCAGGGCTTTTACGTGTGACAGAGTATTTCTGCAGAGGGGTATTACTTTACTGAAGTAAATTATCTGAATACTGCTGTTTTTCACAATGCATAGGCTGCCCATAGTGGTGGAATGCAACTAAGTGCATTTACTCAAGTAGTCTACAGTACTTAAGTACAAATGTGAGGTACTTGTACTTTACTTGAGTATCTTTATTTCTACTCCACTACATCTCAGAGGGAAATGTTGTACTTTTTACTCCACTACACTTGTCTGGCAGCTTTAGTTCCTTCCTGTCCAGTGAAAAACTAAATGGAAGTTTAAAGTACTAATTGATTTAAAAGTCTGCAGGAGCTGTGTGTTAATATGAAACCCTGTACAGGTTGACTACCACACATACATTCTCAACATACAGGCAATGCTTGTCTGGTCAAACATATATATATATATATATATATATATAGTGTGAGCAGAAACACTGAGTGAGAATGTGCAGGTGTGTGTCATCCAAAAGTAAATTAAAAAAAAAAATGATCACCTCATCATATCTATGCAATTCACAGCTAATGGTCCTCTGATGTTTGTGGTGTGTTCTCAGGAAGCGATGGAGCAGTGTCCCTACGACTCCAACCACAGAGTCCCGGTGAGGAGCATGGAGAAACACAAAGTCTCCTGCAGCCGCCGGAAGATGGGCTACACCGCTGAGGAGGAGGTAACGTACACATGGCGGAGTACAGCGCGTCAGAAATTTATAGTAAAATTCACTGCCACTGTAATACTCCTAATCATTAAGAGAGCAATAAAAAGTTGCATCAATCTTTTGCAGGCGGAGATGTTGGACACTTCTGTGTGTTATGAGAACAGCAGTGTCAAAAGCTTTATAATGGGTGAGTCATTATTGATGATCAGGGTAAAGTGTTCGATAAAATGTCCTTTTTTTCCTTCTAGAGATTTGAAGAATATGCCTGGAAGAAAATAAAAGTAGTATGTTACAAAAGTATCTTTTTTTCCTTGAGATACAACCACTGTCATGAAATATTGTTGCTCAATATAATCAGGATCAGCTAATCGAAGTCAAGATGATCTGGAAGATAATCATCTTTTTGTTATTTTCTTGCTGTTGATGAACATGTTTTAAAGAGGAAGATAAGAAAACCTTAAAAACAAACATACTTTTTTCTTGTCCTTGTTAAATGGTTTTGCAATTACATTTTCTAAAGATACGGTTCAAGAACAGGGAAGAAAACTCTTAAAGCACTGTAAGGCAGTATTAAATGCTATTTTGATTTATAAAGATTTTTTATTTTTTTTTATTTAAAAAATACCTACCTCAACTGTGCACCTGTGTCCTGGCAGACATTTCTCTTTGGTAACGTTTTCGATCTTTACTACAGGGTGAATCTTTTACTGATAAGAGGAAAAGGGATGTGAAATCATGTGTATTTAAAGATAGAAGTTTCTGGTTTGACCAACACTGGCCAGAAAACACACTTTCCTACATATTTTAGTTGACGTCATGTCATTTCCTTCATGCAGACAAATCCACCCAGCACCAGGTGATCCTGCAGGCGAGATCTGCTGCACCACTGATGAGGATGGAGGGAGTCTTCTGGCAAGGTGGGAGCAACATTTCACTGCAAAACTGTTTCCTCTGAATGTCTAACATCCTGACCAGAGACGAGACAGCTTCAGTTAGATTTCACAATCCAGGAACATTTAGTCTTACACTCAGGATGCAATGACAAACCACTAGATGTCGCTGGAGGATTATTTGCTAACCTCATTAACTCATCACCATCCTTCACAAATATTAATCCCAGTAAATAAGAAGCTTCTCATTTTTCTGCCAACATGATTTTTCTTCCAACGTGTGTGTAATCTGTGTGTTGTGTGTTCTGTTTGCAGTGACAGGGGTGAGTATTAGAGAGGAGCTGTAGTATCCTTTAACATGATATCCTTTCAAACCACAGGGCTGGGCTGGGACAGACACACACACACACACACACACACACACGCACGCACACATACGCACACACTAGACATACTTCAACACACTCTTTTCCCTTTACGTGTTGGGGAAAGTCTTCTTCATACATTCAGACATCATGTTAGTTAACATTAATGTGGACAAAAGAAAACTTTATTTTCTGTTTTTTAAACAAATATTTGCACTGAATGTACAAAATATTAACGTCCCTTCCTCTTTCTGGGAAGTCCACTGCTGAAATAATTTCAGTTAAAACTGATTTCACTCATTGGATCCATATTGATCACAACGGTGGAGATATACAAGAGATAAAAAGGCTCAGCAGTTAGAAAATGATCTTAGAAACTCTTAATATTTAGTGCATTTTACAGCAACTAAAAAGAAAGTTATGGTTAAGTAAGAGTAAGTAGAGTTTTTTTTGAGAGCTGCTTTGCAGTGTAAGGAGTACAAATTCCCTCTTAAATTAAAAACAATCCATAACAGCTGGACCTGAAGTTCTGTCGAGCCCATCAAGATGTGTAATTAGTGTTTGTGAATGAACAGTGTGTCGGGGTGATTTAGTGTGTAAAACCTCTCCGGTCCTCCATCAGGTCAGTACTCTGGTCAGCCCGTAGACGTGCCTCAGAACCACAAGCGTGCGGTGTGTGACCTCACTGTGGCCGACCGGTTGGCTGTGTACGATCATGTGATCAACGTCTTCGGCCAACAGAAGGACGCCGCTTCCTCCAGCAACGACGATCTCTACGTAGATTTGGTGTCCAAACTCCAGAAGAGTAAGACTCACAGTAACACCTCCCAGAGCCTCCCGAACATCACAATGATAAAATACTGGGTCAGATCACCTGTACATGGAAAACAGAGGAGCAATTTAGCTAATAAAATCTGCCGTTAACTATTATTAGCACTAATATTTCTATTGAAATAGGTTTTTCAAAGATGCGTTTTGCTTTTATGTTGGTAAATAAAGAAAGGGAAGTTTGTTTTCTCCCTCAGCGTGGTCCTCCGGTGTAACGAGTGTTTGTTTATGTGCAGATGAAGAACAGAACGAACCAAAGACTCACCTTGAGCTGATGGCTGAGATGAGGGACTACAAGAGGCGGCGTCAGTCTTACCGAGCCAAGAACGTTCACATCACCAAGAAGTCCTACACCGAGGTACGAGCGAGTAACAGGGGAATGTTTGGCTGCTTCCTTACCCATAATCCCTTCTGTATAGTGAGTGCAATATTCTTGGCCGATTCCGATTTTCTTTCTTTCTAGAGAACGATAATTGACCACATACAAACATTTTTCAAACTTTTCTTTAATGGAAAATTCAATTGTATGTACATACATAGAGAAAACATTATTCTATACTGTGCATGTAGGCCTATCATAGAGTCAACTATTTATTATCTGTCTAACACTATGTATTTATTTATACAAAACTATTTATGAATCAGAATATTACCTATTGACAGACGAGAGAGAGCTGACCCCAGAGCGTTGGTCCTCAGTCTGTTTAAATAGAGGTTCAGAAACTAATCGATATGACTGTGATCGCCCTGCAGGTGATCAGAGAGGTGATCAACGTCCACTCAGAGGAGCTCACCAAACAGTGGAGAGAGGAAGAGGACGAGGAGGAGTCGACGAGATCCGAACTCTCCTCCCACAGGTACGACGAACGCCGTCACCTCCTCATGATCAGTTTCCTGTAATGTTGTTGTTAAGGAAATTAATGTTTTTTTAATGTGAAGAAAACCTGTAAGAGAAAACGAAGAGCTAACGACTGATTTGTCTGTCAGGCGTCGGCCGGATGAAAGACGGTCGGCGTCGTCCGAGTCTCGCCACTCCCACAACAGACGCCATCGCAGTCGAGAACGAAGCCAAGACAGAGAGAGCAAGAAGAAGAAGAAGAAGAGAGAGCGGTGAGAAAGGACAAATAGAATAATATATAGTTATTTTTGCTTCATTACTGGATATGGCTGCACAATTTATCTATTTATTAATCATGATCACGATGATCTCAATATTGATCACAATAATCATGATTAGCATTTTGCCCATAATCCTGCAGCCATATTACTGGATGCTTGGCATAAGTGAACTAATTTGTTTGTCCTCTTACAAAGCAGCTGTTGAAAAAATCCGATGGCGATTCATTGTCATTGGTCGAAACTTTATTGGTTAAACAGTCTTTTGTTTGCTTTTCAGGGATTCCCGCTCCCCGGATGACCACCACCACGAACGAAAGAAGAAGAAAAAGAAGAAGAAAGAGGAAAGGGAGAAGGAGAAGTGATGAGTGCGTGATCAGCAGCAACAGTAGTCAGATCACATGAGGTCAAGGTCATTGTGACCTCTACAGGTTAAAAGATGTCGGGTGTCTTTAACATTTTAAGTTCATAAACGAGGGAAAGAAATAAATGGGAATAAAGTTTTGGGAACCAACAACCTGTTGAGATTTTTTTGCTCCACAAACGACACTTTAAGATATAAAATATTTCATTCATATCATATTTTGTTTAATACTAAATTTCAGTGTAATTACATGTCTGCCAATCTTGAACTGATTGGCAGACAGACACAGACACAGTCTGATTGGCTGGGAGTGGTTTTCAACTACAGACCTCGAGGAATGTTGGACCGGAGTGTCATAGCTGGCACTGTTTTACCACGGGGTCAAAGGTCACTCTTGTTTCTGGCTTAGTTTGGATATGTGTCTTCAAGTGTTTACACAAGGTTTCTACTGTCCTGGGTAGTCTTTTAATTTGAAGTTTGGGGTTCAGAGTCTTATTTTCCAGAAAATTACACAAAATGTTTGATTCTAAAATCCAGTTGAGAAAAACAAGTGGCTTAAAATGTGCGTCATTTTAAAACTGCAACTGGAGTTGATACTATCCTTGACGGTATGCTTAAGGTTTAATTTATTCTCGTGTCTACAGTTTATAAACTCAGTTTGTTCAGTGATGCGTCAGAATAAACTCAAACCAACATTCCTCTCAGTTCTGATTAGTGCTGCAACTCACCATTATTTTCATAATTGATTGTTTATTTTCCTGATTAGTTGTTTGGTATAAAAAAAACATCAAAAGACTGAAATAGAAATAGAGCTGAAGATGACATCATTATATGTGTTGTTTTGTCCGATCGGGAATCCAAAACTGAAATATATTCTTTTTATAATAATATTAAGACATTTGAGGAGTCGAAGCCATCATATGTTTTAGCATTTTTGCTTTGAAAATGACTTATGGGTTATTAAAAAAGCTCCTGGTTAATTTTCTGTTGATCAACTAATCGTTGCAGCTTTAGTTCCCATCAGTGTGGAGTTCAGTCTAAATAATTAAAATTGATTCTCATAATACATTTTTTGTGCTTTCTATTTTTCAGATGAACTTATTCAGTCTATTTTCAAAGTGCTGTTTAAAATGTTTTAGATTTTTCTAGTGCTGTCAAAGTTAAAGCGATAATAACACGGCCATTTTCAAAAGGGTCCCTTGGCCTGTGACCTCCAGATATGTGAATGAAAATGGGTTCTATGGGTACCCACGAGTCTCCCCTTTACAGACATGCCCACTTTATGATAATCACAGCACACTGACACACTGACAGCTGTTGTTGCCTGCTGGGCTGCAGTTTGCCATGTTATGATTTGAGCACATTTTTTATACTAAATGCAGTACCTGTGAGGGTTTCTGGACAATATTTGTCATTGTTTTGTGTTGTTAATCAATTTCCAATAATAAATATATACATACATTTGCATAAAGCAGCATATTTGTCCACTTCCATGTTGATAAGAGTTTTAAATACTTGACAAATCTCCCTTTAAGGTACATTTTGAACAGATAAAAAATGTGTGATGAAATATTTGAATCGATTGACAGCCCTAAATTTTTCTTAAAAAAAACTTTTTGTATCATGATGTTGCCAAAGATTTGTTGTTTCGACATAATGAAGGTTAATGTGACTAGATATTGTTCAGTATGGTAATTGACCCGAGCTGCAGGAACTAATCTGTAGGATTGGAGCTGTTTATAAATTAAGTATTTGCAGCCTCTTGTAAAGTGGAAAGTGTTGTCACATTGCAAGTTGTTTTTTTGGCATGGAGGTTATGTTTTATGTTTTGTTGGAAGTAGAATATGTCATAAACCTTTTAATGGCTTTTAGTGAAATTTGGTGGAAAGTTGTGCTTTTGGTGGAGATTTCAGATATTAAAATGATCTACATGTGAAATGAATAACGTCTGCTTAAACTTAAGACTTTGCTTGCATGGCATTTCTGCACAAATCCATCCATCTCTCTTTCTCTGTATCTTTTCTGCTGATGCTGGACTCTGGTTCAGGTATTTCTCACCCTGTTGAGACGCAGAGACGGAGGACGAGGATCCCGTCGGTGCCTGGGAACCTGAGGGATCCTGGACAGGCAGAGAGGAGACAGACAGAGGGAGGACAGGGGGAACCACCGGGGTGATAATGCTGTGAGGAGAGCTGCTCAGGGAAAGCTAAATCAGGTCGTTTTTATCCTCGTCTTAATCCTGAAAGCGTCCTGTGCAGGATCTGGTCTGGTCTGACGGGACTCTGCAGCACCATGGGAGCCTCCAGTGACAAGGTAAGAGAGGATTGGACAAGGTCTCTACAGGTCTGGTCTCCTGATGTGCATTCAATTTTAATTATTTTTTGTGTAGGTGATGGAGAGAAAAATGTATAAAAATATCAGTTGTGGATCGTTGACCTTTGGAGAGAGTTACAGCATGGGTTGGTTACAGTTATTGGACAGTACATATTAATGTGACATCTTGTAGATCAAAGAAACTGTCCAGGTTTAGCTGTTTTAATGGATCAAACAGTAGATGGACGTTAAGATAAAATAAGATAATCCTTTATTAGTCCCACAGCGGGGACATTTGCAGGCAGCAAAGGGGGACTGAAAACAGCAAGAGGCATCATTAAAATAGCAAAAGATCTAATAAATAAGCAAGTAAACAATAAAGATGTAGTAAGTAACTAAATAGTAGATATAAAGATAGACTGAATGAGAGGTTGGGTTCACATTATTGCACATATGAATATGAAATTAAAGAGTGAAAGTGATTCCCAGGGCGTCAACAGGCTCTTACAAGTGTCAAAATACCAGCCTTAAATATTATTTTTAAAATAGAATAAATATATGAGTTTAGTTGGAATGAATTGAGTTAGCTTCTTCGTCATCAAGCTCAGAGGTTTTATAGACCGAAAAACTCATTAACCCTCTGAGACCCACAATAGACCCATTTTAGTCTTTTTTAGGGGGGTTCAGGGGGTCTTTAGGGGGAGATAGCAGGTCAACAGTAGATGTCACATAGAAGTGGTGTACATCATCTGAAAGCTGGAAACCTAAAGATTAATTTGAGATGCTGCTCAGCACTGTGGGTCAAGTTGTTAATCATAAATAAAGAAAAATTAATTAATTAAAATGAATAGTGAAAATTGCATAAGGGTTTAGAACATGATGATAGAAGTATATGATGATCATCCCCATGCTCTATTATGTCTCATAAGTTGTTGGAGTGATTTTGGGTTGATACCATTTGTTACACAGATTCGGTGCTAAATTTAACCATTTTTTACCACTGGAGAATTAATAAAAATGATCAATAATCCCTCCAAAATACCACATTAAGACACCAAGACCTTGAGGAACACCATAGAAAAAGCCATGCTGTGATTTGTAATCAAAAACTTTTGACATTTGGAGATTTCTGCAAGAATTGTATTTTTTGGCGATTGGATGGCGAGCACTTCTGTTGTGTAAACTACTCAGGAACCCCCTTATTGTCAATCTAGCTAGGAAAGCCATCCATCCTCTGAATGCTCTAGGTCTCTAGTTTGTGGCTGTAAAGTTTCATGAGGCTGTGATTATCCTAGAGGTCACCACAGGTCATTTTATACAGTTTGGTCAAGTTTAAAAAAAATGGTCTCACTACAATGAAATGGCTACTATGGGGACTAACATCTTCACACATGAATACAGTTGGGCTCATTGGATCCACAAGAGTCTCAGCTTTACAGTGATACCGAATTTATGTAATTCAAAACTGTTTAGGAACCCCAGTATGCAGAAATATTCACATACACCATTTTAGAATAGGCGAAAATATCACATTTATACTGCATGAAAAATCATAACGTGGGCATGTCTGTAAAGGGGAGACTCATGGGTACCCATAAAACCAATTTTCATTTACATATCTCGAGGTCAGAGGTCAAGGGACCCTTTTGAAAATGGACATGACAGTTTTTCCTCGCCAAACTTTGGCGTAAGTTTGGAGCGTTATTTAACCTCCTTCATGACAAGCTAGTATGACATGGTTGGTACCGTTGGACTCATTAGGTTTTCTAATTTTATATGAGACCAGTCTCTTCACTCTAGCTTTAAAACTGATCCCACTACAATCTAAACATCACAAGTTGCATTAATTTATTAAATAAATAATAATAACTTTGACAGCCCTGGTGAAAAGCAAAGAGACAGAATCATGAACAGTTAATTTGAAGCTTTCAGAATTTTCCTCCATTAGTTTTCCAGAATTACATTTCTCAAACTGAGATTTCAGAAATCTTACAAGGAAATTGTGGTTGTGTTAAATTTTTATCTTCTTCAGTTTATTGACTTCTTATCAAAGTCCTCTGTGCAGCTTCTGCAGGGCGGTCGAGTGTTGAGGTTTCTCCTCGGTTGGTATTCAGGCTCACAGTGAAGCTGAAGGAATGTCAGATGAGTCTGAGAACAACTCGCGGTTTTCTTCCTGACAAAGAAACCTCTCAGTCGGTTTCATTCTCACCCAAACACCAGCAGAGTCTCATCTCAGCAGCTCAGGGCCACCCTTTATGAATGTTACTTCAATTCAAACCCTTTTCTGATCTTTCCTGACACAGCAATCAGCAGTGAACGCTACTTTATTCCACCTGTTGCTGTTTTGGTGCCAGTTTATGAGAA